>CM074734.1:133527547-133770047 GCA_037367245.1 Phrynocephalus guinanensis
AAAAGTGAGCAATATTTGATGGTACTATTAAGGTAAAATACGATTTGATACACTCCTGGAAATTTGCTCCTCGGCAATTAGATTTGCATATCTAGCCAGGGAAAGATAAAAAGGAGAGAGGCATTATTTTACATTTTTCTTCCCACTTCAATTTGTGCTATACTTGTTACCAATTTAGCCCTTTTTTCTGAGAATAGCTGGCAATTGTCCAGGAATGTCTTTCCAGCTTCACAATGCAGCAGTAATACTGTATGCCGTTTCTTTTTTATTAGCTAAAGCAGGGGTCCTCAAAGTTTTCAAACAGTGGGCCGGTCCACCATGCCCCAGACACCACTGGGGGCCAGACCACAGTAGGTGGGGGAGCGGGGGACCTTGCTGTAGCCCTCCCACTTTGAATGCCCCACTAGCCAGCATGATGATCATCTGGGTGGTAGTTGGGGGGAGTGGGAGAAGTGACATAGCCCACTGCTTTGAACTGCCTCAGCAATAGAAGCAGCTGCGGAGGCTGGCTTGCTCGCAAAGCAGGGGGTAGGTGTGGGGGGGTTGCAATTGGTCCCGGGGGCCGGACTCAGGACCTTAGGGGGCCGCATCCGGCCCCGGGGCCTTAGGTTGAGGACCCCTGAGCTAAAGTCATAACTTTGGACTTGTTGAATCCTCCATAATGTAACTAGTATTTTTATGCATAATGGGGAATGAGAGCTCAGTGGGTTAGAGCACATGGCTGTGGAGACAGGATGTGGGAGTTCTAATCCCCCTGCAGCACCTCCCAGGAGAGTGACCAAAGGAGGACACCCGGAATGTATGTGGCTGAGGGGGCCACATGCTTTGCCATCTGTGTAGCTTTGGGCAAGTGGCCTAGATCTGGAATGTTACCAGAAGATGAAATGGGAAAACCATTCTGAGTAATCTACACCTAGGAGACCCTGGGAATGGCCAGAACAGGCTTGATAGCACTATATCATTATTAGCAAATAGGGATGGGCTGTTTATGAAAAAACAACACACTGTTTCATCTTTCCTAAGGTTTTGAAATGTAACAAAACAAAACGCGGGCAGCATGTTGTCCAAACCAAAAACAAAATGATGCTTTCGGTTCAGTTCTTCCGAACCGGGAATCCGCCACCAGATCTCCCTTAAGGCAAGGGAATGCGATCGGGTGGCTGTTTCCTGGTTATCGCCACTGCCCCCCAGCTGATTTTTACAGCTCAAGGTGTTTGTTTTTTTTAAAGAAAGCTGGGAGGCAGTGGGGAATCCCACCAGCAGGGTGTTGAGAGGGCAGCACTGATGTCATCACTACCCTCTCAGCCCCCTGCTGGGGGATTCCCTTACCTACTGTCAGAGCCTGGAGCCTGTTTAAAAATGTCCCCCCTAATGAACCAAATGGGTTGTACACCATAAGAAAAACAGTGACATCAACTTAACAGCAGCAGGCAATGGATAATGCAACAAGTTCCTTTTAAAAAGCTATCACCCAAGACTCAGGTTACCTTTAGATCCCTGTATTTCTCCAGCCATGGCCCAGGGTTCAATCCTAGGTAGTTGGCTCGGTGTTCACTCAGCCATCCATCCTTCTGAGGTCAGTAAACTGAATACCCATTTTATGGAGGAGGGCAATGCATAACCTGCATAATTAAATTGTAAACCACTCAGAAATTACTTTAAGTGCTATGGGAGTGATATATAAGCAGCATGCTTTTATGTTAATTTCCAGCCCTCTGCGTGGTTCTTATCGTACCTAGTCCTTTAATGCCCTTGCTCTCTCCAATAGTATTTTTGGGAGCAGAGATTTTGATCAGCCTGCCTCCAATGTTAGAGGTATCTTGCAGCCAGGATCTGAGCACCTGGGGCTGGGCAAGATGCTGTCTGCATGGACCTGGACCCCACTCTCCCACACACTGTAGCCTAACTATTTTGCTTGTGTAGTAGTCATCTGGATGAATTGCAGTGGAACATAGGGAAAGTCACTGTGATGCAAGTTTGTGTAGTCATAGTATGGGGGGGGGCTCTGGCCTCTGAGGACCCTCAAGTTACTGTGAAATATCACTCTATATGTCTTCCCTTATTCC
Organism: Phrynocephalus guinanensis; assembly: GCA_037367245.1. NCBI lineage: Eukaryota > Metazoa > Chordata > Lepidosauria > Squamata > Agamidae > Phrynocephalus > Phrynocephalus guinanensis. The sequence continues at coordinate 133,529,614 of CM074734.1, forward strand.
TTCCTCTCTGCACTACTCTCCTTAGCTATGGCCTCTTCTTTTATACTTCTGCTTTCTCCCCTTTCTGAAGATTCTCCAGCTTTCCTACCTCCCAGGGTTTCTGGGTTCTGCACAGCCACTGGTGATGCCCAAAGTGAGGGGTGTGCTCATCTCAAGCGGAGCCCCGGTGAAGGGTGCCATATATAGCTCTCCTTCAGACTAGCATCTGAATGGGTTGGGGTCAATTCTTGCTCGGGCCAACAGACACACTCTCATACCCTTACTCCCTCTTAGACCCCTTTCACATGACCCCTAAAATCCGCTGCAAAACACTTGCAGATCCGGAGCATAAAATTGTTTTCCCACCAGCAGTGGACTTTAAAAAAAATAAAGTGCACCCCAGCACACTTTACAAGTACCTGGTCTCCTGAGTAGACATGGGCATGACTCGGAGAAATTGTTGTTTCCGTTTTCGGTTATCGTTTCCGTTACGTAACGGAAACGGTAACGATAATTAAGCCGTCAGATCTTGAACTTGAAACGAAAAAAGAAAAATTTGGTCAGGTTTTTCGTTTCCATTTGTGGCATCATGGCGATCGCTCGATGCAAAGCACACAAAAAGTTTTTAAAAAGTTTTTTAAAAAAACCCCGACTCCCGGCCAAAAAAGCAGGCAAAAATATGCCTGCCTGAGGCTTTGCCACCTACCAGAGGGGTGGTTTCTGGGGGGTCTCTGGCCTTTCCCCCCCTCTTCTCCTGTCCTGGGCTGCTTGCACCAGGCTGGTGGGGGGGGTCATCCTCGTTGTCTGTCTCGCTGCATGCCATGCGGTGGGGAGGGGATCCAAAATGGCGACCACAATTTTTCTTTTGAAATCGTGGTCAAAAAACACACCAAATCACGATAGAAACATGTGAAATTTATTTATTTTAAATGCCTGAATTTTTATAGTAGCAGCAGTGGGTTTTTATAGCAATAAAACGTCGTATTGATTTTATTTTATTTTATTTTATTTTTTATTTTTTTAGACCTGCCCATTTGGGCTGGGCATGGGATGGGACCATGCAATTTTTTTGAACCATTCCACCAATGGCATCGCCAGGTTTTTGACTGACACTTCTGGATGTCTTGGAGCGCATAAAAGCTGAGGCACCTTCCAGAAATCGCAGTCGGGTGTATGGATGTGGTTGAGGGAGGAGGGCTGGCTGCTGGTGCTGGTGTGATCCGATCGAGATTGAGGAGGGAGGGTGGAGGCTTTAGGATTTAAGTTAGGCAGGCAGGGAGGGAATTGAATTTAGAAAATAATTTCTTTGATTCCCTGCAGCTTTGTCTGCTGAAGGGAATAGCAGTTTATTCTTTATTTCTTCTCTGGCAGCTTGTGAGGATTTTTTTCTGATATTGGATAAAGGGGGAGGTTCGACTGGGAGTGGGAGGTGTGGATTTATTTTAAAAATATATTATATACTACCATTTATTTTCTATTTTCCCAACTTCAATTTGCTTGCACACACACACATTTGGGGTGCAAGCCAAGAACAGAACCTCTATCCTAAGTGATATCCTAACTGCCCACTCACCCGTCCGCCCACGCTGCCACCCACCTGCAGCCCGCACCACCTCCCGCCCACTCGCCCGCCCGTGGCCACTGCCCGCCCATGGCCCCCCGCCACCGCCGCCCGCCCGCCAGCCCCACCCGCCGCCTAGGGCGCAAAAACACCTAGCGCCGACCCTGATTGCGGGACGCCCCTATGCTCTGGGAAGTCAAATCGTGCTAAATCGCGGTGGAAATGACAAACGACAAACAGAAATGACCCGAAACTGGCCCGTTCCGACAAACGAAAACTCGAAACATCATTTTTTCTGGTCGTGCCCATGTCTACTCCTGAGGTAAAAAAAAATTCCAATGCAGATTGTAAAGCTGTGAATGCCTGGCTCTCCTCCACCTTCTGTTTGTTTTTGTTGTCCCCCGCCCCTTTAACAGACTGGAATCCCTAATGGGGCTGCTGCCGACGGCAGGCGGAGGTAAGAGTGCATTCCTCCCCTCACCACAGAGGGGTGTCTCCATCTGGCTCAACGACTGGTCTCCAGATACTAATGCCTCCAACTCGCACACATCTTGGGAATTTCAACGATGTGTTGAAGGAGGGGAGGTGGCGAGGATAGTGGGCCCAACCCAACCTCCCCCACTTCTCCAAAGGAGAGTCTTCAGGAAAGCCACTGCAAGGAGTCTTCCCCCCCTCGCCCGTTGCCACCACCCCACCCCAGAAGGAAGTGCAGGACACCTCCTGGTCATGAGTTCTCAGGGTGGAAGAGAACACTGCAGTGTTAACAGACCTTGGCAGCTGCAAGACAAGTCAGCAGGCATAAGTGAAGAGACGGCGAGGGAGTGGGGCCATGCTTCCATTCTGAGGAGGGGCCCTCCTTACTTCCCTCCCTCGCCATCCCAACGAAGCCTTGTCCCACCTGAGAAAACTGCTGCACTTCGCGCCAGAGCCTTTGCAACACACACACACACACACACACACAGACAGAGCAGGAGGTGGTGGAGACAGATGCACTTCTGCTGGGGAAATCGTTTAAGGAAGGCATTTGCCCTTGACCCCAAATGAAAATGGCTCCATTCACAGACTGGGCAATTGTAGTAGGTTGCCTCAAATGTAGCCAATTGAGGTTTCAAAGGCAATTGCATTACACTGTTAGTATCCATAAATCTTTTGGATGGTGGAAAGGATGTGAAAATGGGACCTTTCCAGCTTGTTACTACACTGGCTTTTACAAATAAGTCTATAAAAAGGGCACAAATAAGTGCAGACTAACTGAATTCAGAATTCAATATGAAATGTATATATTTTTAAAAGGAAGGTTAGATGTTTACTCTTCCTGTAGCCTCCAATAGCTTTAATGACCTTATCAGTGTTTGGCATCCTTTGGGAAATTAATAATCACACTAGGCTTAATGGCCTGGGCCAGTGAACTTTTCCAAGCAGTCGTTTCACAAGCTTTGATTATTGTAGCTTCATTACGGAATGCAGAAGACAATCTTTTTCCACATACAAGTAAACACTCCTCTGGCTCACACTTACCAATCTTAATGCATCCTTATGGAAATAAGCACTTCTAAACGTAGATTAAAGAAATCCATATCTAAAAGCCGAGGAAACTGTTGATGTTAGAAGGTGCCTCTCATAACACCATCAAACACCACCATCTTATATTATTTTCCCATTAAACAGTTTAAGGATAGCCCTATCCAGTCATGCTCTAAACCCATGGGAAGGCCACATACATCCAAGAGGGGTGTGCTAGCCTCGCATCTCTGCTATCACTTTCAACACAGAGATGAAACTTTTGAAAGAAGGATATGCTGCTGTACCGAAGACCTTTAACTTAATTTTTTATATATATATTTTTCCTATTCTGCCACCTTGCCAAGTATTTTATTTTATTTTATTTGTTTTTCAGTTTAGAATATATATACCTTTTAAATTATACTATTGTTGTTTTTCCCTTTTAATTGTCCTTTGATTGTTATTGTTAACCAGCCAGAGTTCCTTTGGAAGATGGGTGGTATATAAATAAATAAATAAATAAATAAATAAATAAATAAATAAATAGCCCTTCTCCATAGTCTAGAACACCAAAAGGTTGTGATTGTTGCTCACTGGAAGAGGCTTAATGGCTGTAGCAGCCTCCTGTTCTTCAGATACTTGGGCTTCCAGGATCCTGTATTGCTTCCTCATTGTGTGTGGGCTCCATGTGCTTTTCAGACATTACTGAATGGAGGAAAAGTTTCCGCCATAGATTCTGGTGTAGAAAGCTATGGTTCCCAGTCTTGGGGTTTCCAGACGTTCTTGCATTAAAAGTCCAAGAAGCCTTCATCATTAGATGTGCTGGCCAGGAGTTTTGGGAGTTGAATACTAGGGGGATCCAGGATTGGGAACCACTGGTACAAATAATGACAAGGGCTGGGGTACACAGTGTGGTGTAGCAGACAGAGTGATAGACTAGGAATGCGAAGAATGGGGTCCAAATCCCCCACTTTGCATGGGAACTCACTGGGAGAGTGGAACTGGTACAGCCACTTATTTCAATACCTCACTTGCCTTGAAAGCCCTATTAGGGTTGCTAAGAGTTAATTCCAACCAGATGGCACAGAACATACACACAGCAACTTGGTGTGAGCAGATCTCTATAGACACAATCTGCTGCCAGCCAAGTCATGCATAACCTAAGAACATAAGAAGAGCCATGCTGGATCAGGTCAAGGGCCCATCTAGTCCAGTTTCCTGTATCTCAGAAGGTGGTGATGTTTTGGACTATTTTGCCTCAGAGGAAAGGAATTTCCTTTACTTTTGAACTCAGCCAGTGCAAACCCCTTTTGATTTACTGTGCAGTGGAACAAAAGAATAATGAAAAATATGTCAGTGAGAGTAAAAGAAAATTGTTATAAAGTATATTGGAGATGGTACAGTATATAACACCTGTGAAGTTAAATATAATAAATAAAGAAATATCTCCAATATGCTGGAAGTGTAAAGAAGAAAAAGGGACATATTTACATATGTGGTGGATCTGTGAGATAAGGAAAATGGAATGGACATTGGTTTTTAAAGCAATACTAAAAATACTAGGGGAAAGGATTCAAATGTCCCCACAAATGGCATTGTTAAATATGATTATGGATACACAACTGAAGAAGGAAGAGGTGGAATTGGTAATTATAATGCTAATGACAGCAAGGTTGATTTTTGCTAAGTATTGGAAATCTAACAACCAAATATCACTCGAGGAATGGTATAGGAACGTATGGAATATGGCTATTAATGATAAATTGATGTGCGAATTTAAAATTGGAAAAGGCTTGAAAAAGTCTAATGGTTTTAATGGAATATGGGATAAACTGTTAGCATATCTATTTCAAAAAGATAAAGGGTTTACACCAGGAGAAGATGCAATGTATTTATGTAGAGAAATGGGCTGGTCAATATCTTTAGAGTTACAAGTTTGATCAAATCCCGAGTGGATGGCGGGTTGCACTGTACTGGGTTTTGTTATGAGTTTAGATTAATGTTTTTCTCTTTTTTTGTATAATGTATTATGCTTTTGTATTTTTATAATTTAATAAAAAATTCAATTTATTTATTTATTTATTTGATTTTTTTAAAGATACGGTTGCTCTACTTATGAGTTGCTCAACTTATGAGTATGCATTCAGAATGGATTAAACTCATAAGTAGAGGTACCACTGTACTTCCTTTCTCCATTAGCGAGATCAATGGAGACCAGCAGCAGAGCACATAAAACAACATAATTTAAAATACAGTGAACGAGTTCCTGAGTGAAACCATGCAAGTCAAATATTGTTTTATATATGTCACAGCTGAAAATAAACTAAACCAACTATAGAAGACGGAGGTGGGGGTGGTTAGCCTTTTGCACTGAGAGGTCCAGCTGTACAAGGCACTGCCCCTATGTTTATTATATCATTAAAACTATTTTTACCCTACCTTCCTCCTCAAAAAGGACCCAAGATAGCTTACATCATGAAAAATACAGCGTTAAAAAAAAGCTAAAAACAGCAAATTATTTGAATATTTTCAAAGAAGTAATAATGTGCAGTGCCTGTCCATGCTGCAGGAGGTAGACTTTTACCCCTGGATCTCGATTTGCAAGTGTTGCCATACAGCTCATGGATCTTTTGGAAGGGTGTAATGGGGAGTGGATTAAACGTCATACTCTTTTGTTTCCCAGTTAATTGGCTGGACATTAATTTATGAATTAATATAGAAAGGTCTCTGCTGTTGCTTTGAGTGCTTTGTGTGTATAACTAAGGCTCTGTCCCATGGATCCCTTTCCAGTCAGGGCAAAATAATTTGTTCTTTTTCCTCTGGGCCTTCACGGGAAAATATAAAGTGTCTGTTCTCATCCATTGCTTTTCAACCACATGGCAGTTCTGCAATTCACCATTTGCAACCAATTTCCCTTCATTTTATCATCTTTGCCGGCAGGGTTAGTTTAATCCAGACAATGATTAATTTAATATAGACTGAACACTGTGTATCATGCTTGAATTTGGATAGGTAATTTACCATTGTTAGTGACTGGCTCCTGGAATCCAGAATGGTTGCAGTACATTTTATACCTTTGCATCATTACTCTTGGAATGCCCCCCTCCCTCCCCCCCCTCACACACACATTGCTGGAATGTGTTTCTCCATTTCTAAGGTTACAATTCTTCACTAAAGTAGAAACCATCAAATATTTACATCACTCTCTCTACCTTGCTATGTTACCTCTGAAAGCTCGAGGAAACTGTCGACTTACTAAATGGGATGGAGTTTAACACTTGTTGTTAACTCTAAGGCATGCCAAGATAGAGTATTCTATTTTGTATCATTCCCATAAACAACTGATGGGATCTGAGCTGGCATCAGCCTTTAAAGAACTGAAATCTCGGGCTTACTGTATGCTCTGCAGCTTGATTAAATTGTTGATCCATGTGCAAACACTATTTAAAAAGCAAATTCCAATATGAAAAGGAATGGGAAAAATCAAGCTTTTTTACTTCCTGTATACAAAAACATGGTGCGATCGCATTTGGACTACTATGATTCAGACAAAGAAAGAAAGAAAGAAAGAAAGAAAGAAAGAAAGAAAGAAAGAAAGAAAGAAAGAAAGAAAGAAAGAAAGAAAGAAAGAAAGAAAGAAAGAAAGGGTTACATACATCAACAAATCTCAGTAATGAGTGCATTCAATAAAATCACACTAAAAAACCTAAGGAATGAAGGAAGGAAGGAAGGATGGAAGGAAGGAAGGAAGGAAAGGAGTACTTTAAAACATGTATAAGATTGTAAAAACATAATGGCTGAAATTCTGTTGCTTTCCATAGTAAATTGCAGTACAGTGGGCCCATTAAAAGTCAGGCCCAGAGGCCAAATGCGGTCCGTTTTCAAATTTTGAGTGGCCCACAGCCTCTTCTCCCCAACAGTTCATCCCTGCCAGCTAGCCCTTCCCCATGCCAGATGGTGGAGACATCAGCTTGTACTTTTACGGTTTGCCTGCCCTCTCTGCCTCAAGGCAACATACTCTGAAGAAGTCAATAATGCTGTGAAAGGCCGAAGGTGGCAGGAAAAGAGGAAGACCAAATATGAGATGGATGGACTCCCTAATGGAAGTCATAGGCTTGAGTTTGTATGAATGGAGAAGGGCTGTTGAGGAGAGGGCACAAAGATGGCTCCTTCATGAGGTCACTATAAGTTGAACATGACTTGATGGCACATAACAATAGCTGACTGCTCTGAAAATCTAGTAACTAGAGATGGACACAAAAAGAATTTTTTTATTCATTTCATTATTCGTTATTCATTTCATTGTGTAATGAAACGAATAACAAATCACCCCCTCAAATAAAAACAAAACAGAAATTTCCGTGCCATTCCATTTTGGTCTTTGTCCCTCCCTTCCAATGTCTTCTCCTACCTGATGTCAGAGAGGCTGAGCAGCACTTCTGGAGGGGGCTTCCATGGTGGTGGGGGACACCTCCCACCCCCAGCGTGGCTGCTGATGCTGACCAGCCCCCGTGGAGGGGGCTTCCAAGGCAACAGTGAGGCCTCCCGCTGCCCAGTGGCACTGCTGCCACCAACCAGCCCCTGCAGATGGGGCTTCTGAGGAGGCAGGGAGGCCTCCCACCGTGGAAAAAAAAAAAGCACCAATCTGCCGGCTGGCCTCAACAATGTAAAAAGAAAAATGAAAAAAATGAAAAAGAAAAGAAAAGTAAAACAACACGAAATACAAAATGAATTATTTTTTAACAATGTTGTAATAAACAAAATGAAACTGGGGAAAATGAAATGAAAAATGAAACAAAACACCATTTTGGCATTCCGTGCCCATCTCTATTAGTAACACAGAAGAGAAATCTCCAAAATTATCTTCATCCAAATTTCTTCCCAAAAAGTCAAGTTCCCAATAACTTGGTCTTCCTTTTCACGTCCAACAAAGTCAGTGATGGCGAACCTTTTAGAGACAGAGTGCTCAAACTGTGATTCAAAACCCGCTTATTTCTCGCAAAGCGCCAGTCCAGCAATTTAACTTGAATACAGTGGTATCCCGGGTTACAAATGCTTTGGGTGCTACCCTTCAGGAAAGCAAGCACCCTCCCTGTAGATGTGGGAAATTCGAAAACCTGCTCTTCGTTCCTCGCATTCCCAAAGGGTAGCACCCCAGCTCTTCAATCCTCACTTTCCCAAAGGGTGCTACAAACTGCTGCCTCCCCTTTGCCTGGCTCTCTTCATAGAGCTGTTTCAAGACTGCCAAAATGGCTCGTGAAGAGAGCTGGGTGAAGGGGAGGCAGTGGTTTGTGGGTTACTTTGTAGCCCCAGTATACTGTCCAGCCATACTACTTTAGGGTTGCCCAGAGTGGTGTGGCTGGAGAGTAAACTGGGGCTATGAACAATCCCACAAGCTGTTGCCTCCCCTTCACCTGGCTCTCTGGACAAAGCACAGTGGCATGCTCCAAGCAGAGGAGAAAGTGCTGTGCTGTGAGGGGGCGATGTTGCATGTCCATCAAAAGGGCTCCACATGCCACCTTTGGCACCCATGCCATAGTTTGCAAACACTGAACCATGTCATCTGGAACTTCCATTTATATCTTTCCTTTTAAAAAAAATTATTTAAATGTCCATGGTTTGTACATCACATTGTCCCTGTTGCCTTTTGAGTTCATTCAGCTCCATGGTAGTTGCATATTATTACTGGACATGCATGTATGCATTAATTAAATACTGTCTCATAAATGCTGGGGGGTTGTTTGCTTGTTTGTTCTGGGATAGCATTCCACCTCTGTATTTATACTCTGGTCACTGATAAAGCATTGTCACATAAGAATATTAAATCCATTTTACACATGGTTTGTTCTATGTTTTTTCCACCAGTAAGCAGGATCACAAAGAATCATAAATCGAACACTACACAAAAAGAAACTGTTTGAAACAGCCCTCCTGAAAGTGATTACATTAGAGGGGGCGAAACTTCAAATACAACTTCTTCTGTTGCATTCTTACCCTAGGTTCTCCAAAGGTGGGGATCACCCATGGATAAAAATCTCCCCCCACCACCACCCACCACTGCTTTTTTCCTTCATGAAGATTTAAGAAAAGCCGGTCATAAAACAAAGGCCAATTATGCTGGGCAGGGAATGTTTTAGAAAGCTATTTATTCATTCAGATCTTGAAAGGAAAGGGAAATTTGGTTCTTTAAATGCAGGGGGGAAATCTGCCTTAATTTGGGGTTCTGAGAACTTGAAATAGTGTCACCTCACACATTAATGCAAAAGGTCAAGTTTTCTGTGAAAGTGATGAATCCATACAGAGTAGCTACTGAGTTTAATTCTCTGCCTTTCCCTATTCAGCTGAAGAGTGAAAATGAATTGAGAAGAAATGAGTCTATCCTTGATGCAACATTGAAAAAGGAGTCTAGCAATTCTTGTTCTATCTTTTGATGAATGAGGAAGCCTCTGCATTATAATAAAAGTCGAGTGCCTAAAAAATGAGATGAATGACAATTTCATTGCCTCATGACACCCTCCTGCTTACCAAGACAATCCAACACGGTTGTAGCAGGAGCTGACTTTAATACTACATGACAAAAGTGAATGGAGTCTCCAAAATGGTCAATAGCAGTTCCATTATGATCAATGGCCTTCTTAAAACCGCCCAAGATATTTAACATGTCCAAGAGGACACTTCTTGGTAGGGTTCACATCGGAACATTTCCACTCAGCCTGCCTTAAAATCTAACAATTCCAGACATTTAATAATACTTTTTCCAAACCAGAAGCCCCCTTTCCTCTAAGCATTAGGGCAGTAATTTTCCTTTGGGTTCCCTAGATATCCTTGGACTAGAACTCTTCTCCTCTTCCCTGTGTACAAACGCACAGTTAGAAAACAAATCAGAAAAAAAAACATGCCTGCTTTATATCCATTAAATGCCTCTTTATTATCTTTAAATACTCAAAAGGGTCACATGCAACTGTAATAAATTGTGTAATTGTGTAAAACCATAATGAATTCAAACACTGGAAGCCCTGGCCACTTGCCTGTAAACAAAAGTGAGGGGCCTCCCTACTTGATGTGTGAGCAAGCACGAGAATATCTACATTTTGCTCCTGACTCTGCTATCAGTAGTGATGCTCCCAGTCCACCAACCACAATGGCCACCAGCCTCCATTGCTTGTATATGATTTCTTTCCTGTTCAGTGCCTGCAGTCTTTCCACTAGACATGGGCACGGTGCAGTAAAATTCTCGTTTCCGTTTTCGGTTCTCGTTATCGTTACGTAACAGGTAACAGTAATGAGAATTACTCCGCTGCAGCTCGAACCCGAACCGAAAAAGAAAAATTGGGTCTGATTTTTCGTTGTCGTTCATGGCATCGCGGCGATCGCGCGATGCCAAGCAGCACAGAAAAAAAGTAAAAAAAAAAACCCGATTCCCAGCCAAAAAAGCAGGTGAAAATATGCCTGCCTCAGTGAGGGCACCTACCAGAGAGGCGTGGTTTCTGGGGGGGTCCCCGGCCTTCCCCCCTCTCCTGTCCTGGGCTGCTGGTACCAGGCTGGGGGGGGGCATCCTCGTCGTCTCCATTTGCCATGCGGTGGGGGGGATCCAACATGGCGACCGCAATATTTATTTTTAAATCCTGGTCCAAAAACCCACCAAAGCACCACACAGAAACATGCAAAAATTAGGTATTTTAAATGCCTGATTTTTTATAGTAGCAGCAGTGGGTTTTTCTTGCAATAAAACGTCTCCATTGATTTTATTTTTATTTTATTTTTATTTTTTAATTTTTTACACCTGCGCAATGATGGGCTGGCCATGGGATGGGACCATGCAAATTTTTCGACCCATTCCACCAATCGCATGGCCAGGTTTTGACTGAGACTTCTGGATGTGCCAGAGGGCATAAAAAGCCCACTAACCCTAACCCTAACCCTAACACATATGCCAGTACACTGTCCTTCTTAGTGGGTCAGAGGCATCCAGAGGTGCAGCCCACTAACCCACCCTAACCTTAACCGTAACCCTAAGCCTTGCCCTTATCCTAACCCCAACCCTAACCCAGATCCATACACAAGTACACTTTCCTTCTTAGTGGGTCACAGGCACCCAGAGAGGTGCCTCCCACAGCCCACTATCCCCTACCCCTATCCCATTCCCTAACCTGTACATCAGTACGCTAGTATGCTCCCCTTCTTAATGAGTCAGAGGCACCCAGAGAGAGAGGTGTCTCTGCCACTTACCCCCCACCCTAACGTAATGTATGGTACGCGGCGGCTTCGCGTTACACTTTCCTTCCCTTCCCTTAGTGGGTCAGACGTCAGAGAGGCACCCAGAGAGGTGCCTCCCAGAGCCCACTTACCCCAACCCTAACCCCAACTCAAACAACAAACGACAAACGGAAACGACAAATTTTTGAAAATTATCGTGACAAACGGAAACGAGCCAAAACGGACCCATCCTGACAATCGAAAACTCGACATGTCATTTTTTTCTGGTTGTGCCCATCTCTACTTTCCACATTTTAAGAGATATACATTTATCGATTTTTCTAAAAGCCTCTCTACATAGTTTTTTTAAAAGAATGAAATAACTAAATAAGAGATAAACTATAGCTATGTCTAGCTGGATGAGACAATTTTTTTACCCAGCGTGTTGTTAGTCCGTGGAACTCCCTGCCACAGGATGTGGTGATGGCATCTGGCCTGGATGCTTTCAAAAGGGAACTGGACAGATTCCTGGAGAAATAGGCCATCACAGGTTATAAACCATGATGGAGATGTGTAATCTCCAGGTTTAAAACTGGGGTAGTTCAAGGGCCAAATGCAGGGGAGTGGTATCAGGAAACAGATATCTAGTCTTGTTCACTCCCAGACACATTTGGTGGGGCCACTGTGAGATACAGGAAGCTGGACTAGATGGGCCTTTGGCCTGATCCAGCAAGGCTGTCATGTTCTTATGTTCTTATGGCAGAGCAGAAAAGCATTCTTTCTCAATAACAATCACTAGAATCAACTGGGTTTGCTTTTACAAAGGCTGTGGTTAGTTTTGGTATAATATATTTACATAGTGCCGCTTTGTAGTCAGAGAAAGGGTAAATTACAGCTCTCTCTCTTTAAATCTGCTGGGTTATTTTAACCATTCTTATCCATGAGATTGAGGAATGAGTTATCAGAGATTGTATCTGTAATTAATAAAACTACTCCTGCCTTAACCAGTTTTTCTGTTGATAGTCTTTCTGAAAGCTTTTTCTGAGAGACTCAGATACATAAGCCATCCAAATCTCTACTAAAACCGGTATATTTGTCAGCTTTGAGATTTAAGATTTGTCTTGATGTACAAGTACCTAGCATTTTCCTGCCACAATTGCAATGACTGAATGATTTCCTTTATACTAAAGGATTTTTTCCTGAAGTCACTTCAAGGTTCTGTGTTCATTCTCTCCAGCTATACTTCTGACTGCTTTAAAGATATTGTATAGGAAATAATGCAGGATAGGAAATCATATATAGGAGTATAGAAAATAGTATAGGGCAGCAAACATAGTGGTACCACTGATTTCCATTGTAGGAAACAGTAGAATGCACACTGATCCAATAATCTGAGGCAGGGTATCAAAGCACACTACACTTACATGAATCAATTCCACACCAAAGTAGTCTGTGAAAATTGGCAATATCTTGGCAGAAGAAAACCACAGAGCAAAGATGATTTGTGCCAGTTTATTATTGTGCCTCATGTGAAGCTCTGATAGCAGGTATGGAGCAGCCTCTGTCTTTTCAGCAGCTCCAGAGACTCAACCCAAGCCCAGTAAATTCAAGTTGCAGGAAAAGAATGTGACAGGCAGCACCGGATCACACCCAAATGCAAACATTGCAAGAAATTAATTCACATATATGCTCAGTCAGTAGCCCTAATGGTCCAGGGGTGTGCCCACTTGCTGCCTTAAAAACAAAACAAAACAAAAAGACAACAACATCTGCAGTATGAGCAGAAGCCTCCTTTTCTGGGGATTGATTCACTCAAGTGTCTTAAGAACAGTAAGAAGTAATGGAGGGGACAGAAGAAAAACCTGTACTGGCAGATTTAACTGTCCCTGGTCAGAAACTTCACTGCCCCAATGTGTCTTCACTCACTGCTTAGTAGCCCATATCACAGTGGATCATGTTCATAGAATCATAGCATTGGAAGAGACCTCAAGGGCCATCCAGTCCAACCCCCTGCCATGCAGGAACCCCCATCACAGGACTCCCGACAGAAATCCATCCAGCCTCTGCTTAAAAACCTCAAAAGAAGTAAACTCCACCACTCTCTGTGGCAGCATATTCCATTGCCGAACAGCTCTAACTGTCATGAAATTCTTCCTAATGTTTAAATTGAATGTCTTTTCCTGTAGTTTGAAACCATTTCCTCATGTTCACCTTCTGGACTATGAGGAACAGCAAGCAGGTATAGGAAAAGCAAACATAAATGGCCAAAATGAAAACAAAACAAAACAAAATCACAAAATTAAGCATTTTTAAATACATAAAAAACCCCAGGGGGGGGGGGGCGGAAAAAAAAACAAGGCCTAGCAAATAAAAGCCAGCAGCAATCATAATTTGTACACAAGGTTACCTCCGCTGGGCGAAGTCCCATGGCGGGGGTGCTTTGCCCTCGCGCCAGGGAGGCGTCATGGGCAGCGCTGGATCACGTGGGGCCAGGGGTATAAGAGCGTTTGGCCCTCAGACCCTGGCCCTCTTTTCTCCGGCGCTGCTGCTCGATGGAGCGGTCGACGGAGGATCTGGGGAGGAGAGGAGCGGCTTGTTGCGGGCTGCGAGGACGCGCAGCTCGCGTGGTGAAGGGGACGAGCGGCGAGCTTGCCGCTTTAGAGGCTGCCGAGCGCGCCGGGTTTGAAGCCGCGGCGGCGCTTGGTTTTAGCCAGCAGTCAGCCGGCGGGGAAGCCTTGCTTGGCCAAAGGTGGGTGGCGTTCAGCCGGCTGCCCGACGGCCAGGAAAGGCGAAGCCGGACGGTTTCGGGCTTGGCAGGTGGTGGTGGGGCTCTGAGTAGCCGGCAGTTAGCCGGCCAGGGAGCCTTTTTCTGGGGGTGGCAGGGGAAATCAGCGTGGCACGGCCACGCTTCTCAGCTTGCTGAAGGGACGCCCCCCTCCCCGCATTAGCGGACTCCCCCCCACTTTTTGTTGAACATCAAGGGCCCGGGGCAGGTCCCTCGACCGGGTTGGAGCCTTCATCTTGAGGGGTAGGGAACCCCGGGAGGCCTGCCATTGCCACGAGTGAGCGGGGTGGTAGTTGAGGTGGCAAGGCCCCAGCGTATTGGGTAGGGAGGACCCCAAGGGAGGAGCAAGGTGGGGTAGTGCTGGATCCTAGCCAGGGGCAGTATTGCCAACCAGGGGGCCACAGGGCCACAACGGCCAGTTAGTTAGGAGGCGTGGGGCTGGGGGCAGTTGCTGGCGGTCGCCATCTTGTTGCCGGCGGCCATTTTGTGCACCCAGCCATTTTGTCCAGGTGACTTTGTGGGCCGGGCGGCCATTTTGAATTGGCCTCCTCGTGGTTCGGCCTAGTCGTTTTCAATCTGTTGGCATCCACCTGGCCAAGCATCCTTGCTCGCCCGGGGCTCCTAAGGCATTGTTGACTTTAAGGGGCGGTTGTGTTAAGGGCAATATGGCACCCAAGAGGGGTAAGGCCGGTGGGAAGGGCAAGCAGCCGGCGAAGAGAAGGGCCCATGCGAGGCCTTTGCCTCCCCGGATTTCATCCTCGGATGAGGATGATTATCCTGACTTCCGGCCCATCTGGGATAAACTGAGTTCTTTGGAGCGGGAACGGGCTCAAGGGTCCGGGATGTCTCATTCCTTTGATAGGCGGCAGTCACAGAGGGAGACGAGGGCCAAGAAGTTAGCCGAACTGAAGCGGGTCAGCAACATAATGCTTGCTCGCATTGCTGTTTTAGAAGGCGAGAGGTCCGCTGGGAGCCAGGAGCTTTTTGGCGAAGATGCTGGAACTAGCGGGATGACCCATGCTGCAGTGCAGGCCTCAGACCTGGAGGATGAACGGGACGAGCCCTTTAGGATGAGAGACCAGACCAGTGTTGAGGAGGCCGCTGGCGGGTCCGAGGTGGGTGTGGCGATGGACCTGTCTGTCATACCCAGACCGAGACCCGAACGGGTCAGATCACCTCCACGGGCTCGTGAGTCAGGTGAGCATGTTCCTGTTACACCAAGCACACATAGGGAGAGATGGCCATGGCACCCGTCAGTCCTCAGGTCGCCGACCAGGGAAGTGCGGGCCCTTCCACAGGGCGCAGTTCCAGTAAGGCGGGCTGAGTCGGCTACGCAGACCATGCCTATGGAGACCAGGCCCATTTCAGTGGAAACTCAGACTGACAGACCGGCCCAGGAGTTGCCCAGGCGGAGTTCAGTGGCTGTCAGTACCACCGAGCACACCATCCCATATAATGCCCTACCGGATGAGGACGAGTCCCTCCCGTTGGGGGACCACCTTTCCCAGGCCATGATTGATAAGATTTTACGAGGGGATTATGTGGATGTGTTTGAGTTGCTCAATAGGGAAATAGAGGAAGGTAAGTATGATAAGTTAGATGATAAAGATAGGGAGAAAATTAAACGCAGGAAGCCGGATCGTTGCTGGGGAAACTGGGTCCCGGCATTTTATGTGTATGCTGGGGTAATTGTCAAGACCTACCCGGAGAGGGCGTTTGCTTTGTTCCAGTATTTAGACCTGATTCACAGGGTGCACACGGACTTCCCAGGACCTGCATGGCTGGCGTACGATGAGGGATTCCGTATGAGAGTGGCAAGGCGCAGCCAGAGTGCCTCATGCGGCTTACTCCAAGGCAAGCTGGGGCGCCTTGCCACTCTCATACCCCAGCTTGCCTTGGAGTAAGCCGCATGAGGCACTCTGGCTGCGCATTATGTCACCAAACAGGCCGGTGAGCGGGGAACGATTTGACTGTGGCCATCTTATTCAACGGAGCAACCAGCCCAATTTGTCCCGCCAAGGAGAAGGGCCAGGTGGTTCAACCCCGCCTGGTCTGTTGGGACTACAACAATAAGGGCATCTGCTCTCATAGGCCATGCAAATTCAAGCATCAGTGCTCCCTGTGTAGTGGCCCTCATGCCGCAATGCAATGTCCCCGGGGGAGGGGAAATTGGGGGAACAATAAGGATGGGGGAGCTGGCAGGAAGCCTCCAGGGGCAGGTCCGGCTGCAAAAGGGGCCCAGTCCGGTTAAGTTAGAGGTTTTATGCCACTTGCTACGAGAGTATCCCGACAGAGCAGCGGCTGAAGTTGTGCGTTTGGGTTTTTGCATTGGTTTCCGTATTCCAGCAGTTGGTGTTACAGTTGGGGACCCTCCTAGGAATTTGAAGTCTGTCACTGGGCATGAGAAGATCGTCAGGGATAAGATACGTAAGGAGGTGAAAGAGGGCAGAGTTGCAGGGCCTTTTGCAAGGCCTCCTTTGAATAACCTGAGGGTTTCCCCATTGGGGGTAATACCTAAGAAGACCCCAGGCGAATTTCACCTAATTCACCATCTTTCTTACCCTGCAGGGGACTCAGTGAATGATAAAATTCCTAAGGACTTGTGTAGTGTTAGGTACACATTAGAGATGGGCACGACTTGAAAAAAAAATTTTTCGAGTTGTCGTTAGTCGGGCCGGTTCCGTTTCGGCTCGTTTCGGTTTTTCGCGAAAATTTGCAAAAATTAGTCGGTTCGTTTTTTTGTTTTTTTCATTGTCGTTAGTACTGGTTTGGGGAGGGGGTAGCGGGCTCCTGGAGGGAGCTGCAGCAGTCAGCCAGAGCCACAAGTGACGGACTGGCAGACTCTTTGCACCCGCTGTATCTCACGTACTTGCATGTAGTGCAATGCAAGTAGATCTGGCTTAGGCTTAAGACGGGTTAGCGGAACGGCGAGGGTTAGGCTAGTTACGGGTGAGGTTAGGGTGAGTATTGGGGTGCACCTCTGGGTGCCTCTCTGACCCACTTAGAAGGATAGTGTACTGGCGTATGGGTTAGGCTTAGGGTTCGGGTTTGGGCTACGATTAGTGGGCTGTTTATGCCCGATTGGCACATCCCAGAAGTCTCTGTGGTCAACCTGGCCAAGTGGCCATGCGATTGGTGGAAAATTTGCATGGTCTACTCCCATCATTGCAAATGTGCAGGTGTAATAAAATAAAATAAAATAAAATCAACGGAGACTTTTTTTTGCAAGAAAAACCCACTGCTGCTACTGTAAAAATTCAAGCATTTAAAATAGCCAATTTTCGCATCTTTCTGTGGTGCTTTGGTGGGGTTTTGGGCAACGATTTCAAAAAAAATATTGCAGTCGCCATTTTGGATCCCCCGCACTGCATGGCAAATGGATGCGCCCTCCCAGCCTGGTACAGTCAGCAAAACCTGGCCATGCGATTGGTGGAATGGCTCCAAAACTTTGCATTGTCCACTCCCATGGGCGAGCCCATCATTGCGAATGCGCAGGTGTAATAAAATAAAATAAAATAAAATAAAATAAAATAAAATCAACGGAGACTTTTTTTGCAAGAAAAACCCACTGCTGCTACTGTAAAAATTCAAGCATTTAAAATAGCTAATTTTCGCATGTTTCTGTGGTGCTTTGGTGGGGTTTTGGGCAACGATTTCAAAAAAAATATTGCGGTCGCCATTTTGGATCCCCCGCACTGCATGGCAAATGGATGCGCCCTCCCAGCCTGGTACCAGCAGCGCAGCAGTAGCAATAGCCAAGGAGAGGGGGGCGGGGAAACCCCCCCCCCCAATAAAACACCCTTCTGGCCTGGTAGGTGCCCTCAGACAGTTTTCGCCTACTTTTAGGGCCGGGAATCGGGTTTTTTTTTAACTTTTAAAAACTTTTTTTCTGTGCCGCTTGGCATTGCGCGATGCAAGTAACGAGCACGACAAATCAGACCAAATTGTTCGTTCGTCGGTTTGAGCTCGAATTCTGGTGGAGTAATTCCCGTTTCCGTTTCCGTAGAGTAACGGATACGAGTAACGGAAACGGAAACGGGAATACCGCTAAGTCGTGCCCATCTCTAGTACACATCCTTCGATGAGGCTATACAGATGGTAAAAGCTTGTGGCCTAGGGGCAGAGCTCGGGAAATGCGATATCAAATCTGCATTTTGCCTGTTGCCAGTGCACCCTCAGGATTTTTGGCTGTTAGGGTTCCGGTTCGAGGAGAAGTTTTATGTGGACAGGGCTCTGCCAATGCGATGCTCCATATCTTGCGCAGCATTTGAGTGTTTTAGTTCATTTTTGGAATGGGCGGTGTGGAAGAGATGCAGGTTCCGGCAGATAGTCCACTATTTAGATGATTTTTTGTTCTGTGGCATGGCGGGAACGGGGCAGTGTGGTGCCAGGATGGTGGAGTTTGAGTCGCTGGCCGCAGAGTTAGGAGTCCTGTTATCTGGGGGAAAAACTGAGGGGCCTACAGCCAGGCTGACATACTTAGGTATAGAGCTGGATACTTGTCAACAGTGTTGTCGGTTACCCGAGGAGAAGTTACAAGAATTGAAGGGTAGGATCCGAAGTATGTTAGGCCAGAATAAGGTGACGTTGAGGGAATTACAAGTTTTGGCAGGGCACTTGAATTTTGCATGCCGGGTAGTTGCACCAGGTAGGGCGTTTTTGCGGAGGCTCTGTGACTTGATGATGGGGCTAAAAAAGCCTCATCACCGGCAGAGACTATCCAGAGGGGTCAAGGAGGATCTGCAGGTTTGGCTGGAATTTTTGGAGGGTTTCAATGGGGTGTCCTTTTGGAGAACAGACTTGTTTCTGGATTCGGATTTACAGGTTCATACCGATGCCTCTGGAGCCTTCAGCTTTGGCATGTTTTTCAAGGGCCAGTGGTGTGCGGGGCGCTGGCCAGCGGAATGGCACGAGCAAGGGATTACTAGGGACTTGACACTTTTGGAGTTCTTCCCGATAGCAGGGGCGCTGTGGATCTGGGGTGAGCAATGGTCAAACACTGCTGTTATCTTTTGGTGCGACAACATCGCGGTGGTTCAAATTATTAATTCATTGACCTCCAGATCAGAACGGGTCATGTCCCTGCTGCGGGCTTTTACTTTGAGATGTTTTAAGCTTAACATAGTGTTCCGTGATAAACATGTGCTGGGCATTGAGAATGAGTTGGCTGACGCCCTTTCATGCCAACAGATGGTGAGGTTCAGGGCGTTGGCTCCGGCGGCGAAGTTCCATCCAGAAGCCCTGCCCATGGAGGTATGGAGGATTGGCGGGTGGAAGCCCACAGGGCGATGAGGCTGACCCTAGCTCCAAGGACCAGGAAGAGTTATGCTGCAGCATGCGTCGAATATGACATTTTGCAGAGGAGTTGGAATGAGCCATCCATGGCCCGCGGATCCGGAAATGTTGATGTGTTTTGCTGTTTATTTGTTTAGGCGGGGCTTAGCCCCCCGATCCATTCAAGGCCGGATGGCAGCGGTGGCTTTCTTTGCAAAGGCGAAGGGATTCCCACATCCCACAAATGATGGAAGAGTTGGCAAGATGATTGAGGGTTGGGCTAGAGAGAGGGGAAAGGCACCAGACAAGCGGGTTCCCATTTCTCCTGCAATTTTAAGACGGTTGTGCGTTGGATGGGGGGTGATTTGTAGGGATACTTTCGAAGCTCAGTTATTTAAAGCAGCTTCATTGTTGGCCTTTTTTGGGGCCTTTCGTGTTAGTGAGTTGGTGGTGGCAGCAAAAGGGGACATGTCCTGTACTGCACTGCAGAGAGGGGACCTGTTGCTTGAAAGGGATCTACTCATTGTGACCCTGAGAAGATCCAAGATAGACCAGAAAGGAGCGGGTAAGGTCATCTGGCTGGGGCCTTGTTCCGAGGCTGCTTTATGCCCATATCGAGCGATGTCCAGCTATTTGGAGCTGCGGGGTGATGAGGAGGGGCCCTTGTTCAGGCACAGTGATGGGTCACCGCTAACAAAATACCAATTCTGGAAAATGTCCTCTCAGGGAATAAGATTGGCTGGCCTGGAAGGGATGCAGTTTGGAACACATTCATTTCGCATTGGGGCGGCCTCAATGGCAGCCGCGTTGGGATACTCTGTCCAAGAAATACAGGCTGTGGGGTGGTGGTCTTCTCAAAAGTATAGGACTTATGTGAGGAAGTTGCCTGATTGTTAGGGCTGGTCTTCGTCTGGCGTTGTTTCTTTTCTTGTTTTGCAGGATGGCTGCCAAGTTCCAGAGTTCGAGTGCTCATCTGTGGGCACAGTTTCGTTTATTGGGCAGCAGTCCATGCTCAGAAGACCAGCTGGGGCAGGGATCTGGGCCTTGCCCCCTCTACGTGGATCGAGTGGCAAGGCCGTAGGGGGATGCTCTGGGACAGCTTCATTCCCTTAATTATGCAATGTTGTGCGGTCCAGCCGCCTGAGATATTGGTAATTCACCTTGGGGGGAATGATCTGACGAATCGCCCAGGCAAGTCCCTGATTTTACAGGTCATTGCTGACCTGCAGTTTTTGAAACATCATTTTCCCCACATGCGGCTTATTTGGTCCGAGATCCTGCCATGGATTGTTTGGAGGGATGTGTGGCATCCTAAAAAGGTTGATTGCGCCCGGAAGGGTGTCAATCATGAAGTGATTAGAGCTATGCATGGGGGGCTCGGAGGAGTTCTTACCCACCCTCGGCTCCGGGGCCGAGCGCCTGAGCTCTATAGGCCTGATGGAGTTCATTTGTCCCCCGTGGGTTTGGATATATTTTTGGGGGATATTCAAGGAGGCCTGGTCGATGAGATCGCCCTCTTGGTGGGGGGCAAGGAGCATACAGGGTAGCTCCTTTGCTGTGGCGGGTAGTGAATAGGTCTTTTTAGGTTTGGGAGATCCCAATGGCATCCAACGGGTGCTTGGTAGCCCTCTTGCTATAAATAGAAAATGCCCACTTAATGCAGCCATAAATCTAAATAGCAAAAGGCAGAGGGCGGCCTGGTATTGTTTTTCTATGGGGTTGGAAGCGCGCAGAACAGATGTGCAGCGAGCTTACAACTGGGATCTCACAAATGATTTTTGGTATAAAGAACTCCCTGGGGTTCGAGTTATCAACCTATTCACTACATAGGCCTCCTTTGTCCCTTAAGAGTTTGGTTAATAAGTTAATAAAGTTGTGGCCCTATTTAACCCAATGCCGTTGTCCGCCTCATTATTCCTGGGCTGGGAGGGCAAAGCATTTCAACAAATGTTCAAGCAGCTACAGTTTAGTATGGCTCCATTTTTTTACAGTATTCTCCCTCCCCTGTTTCTCCTTGCCTTGTTTGAATCAGTATTATTTGTGTACATGCATTGTGGATACTGGTCATTGACCATAATAAAGCTTTCATTCATTCATTCAATAAAAGCCAGCAATCATCATTACACAGAAAGAAAACTAGAAAACCAGTAAGCTTATGGTAAGATAGTCCTTAATAAAATTCTGCATGATAAATACGTCTATGGCATTTTCGCACACACACATACACACAGATTCATAATGAGATCTTCAGCTATTTAAAATAGAGAGTATTGTCTTTCCCTCCTTGGCAGATATCTCCTTCCAAAAAGTCTCCTGTTCAGCCTATAAAATCTGCTATTTGCATAAGTGGAAGCTAAGGGCTGGTTTGTTTGTTTGTTTTTTGTTTTTTTTGTTTTTGTATAATAGACAATTTTGGGGGAGGGAGGGGGAAAGAGGTCACCACAGTCCCCAGCAAGAGAAGCCACCTGTTCTGAACCTTCCTCCCTGTTGCAGTTCAGATTTTTTAAAAGCATCATTGGCAGTAACAAAGGCTTTCCAAAAGTTTAATAACACCAGGTTTGAACACAGAGGAGATTCTCTGACCACACATAGATTGCCTCTAGGCTGTGTTTCAAGTTTATTCATTCCTGCTTTAAGCAGGAATGCAAAGCGAGAAGTGCTGGGTCATGATCTATGTAGTCCAGTGTATATTTCAACAGCCACAAGCCAAAAATACCTCTGGCAAATCTATAAGCATGATATCTTTACCAAAAGAGGCATTCAGTGGTTTACTGTCTGTGACCCTTAAACATTTAACCATCTTAGGTAAAAGCCATCTCCTGATGTATTTTCTAGCACATTTTATCGGCATTCATGGGGAATAAAGACACATTACATAGCCTACTCAGATTTGATCATTCACATGCCTACTGGATTATTCTGTAGACTCAAGATGCAAAGAAGAGCAATTTTAAGAAGACTAAGAACACTGGTTAACTGGATCAGTCTGAGATCAGACAAAATCCAATTTGTCACGTACAACAGTGTGTGCATGTGAGTGAATTCTAAATTGATTGGAAAAACTTAATTTAAAAGGCCAGGCAAAACAGTGGAGAGCTCAATGGAAACCTCTCAGTGAGTCAATGTGCCCCCTACGTGTATACTGAGCCCAAAGCAAATGGAATTTGACAGTGTGAAGCAGGAGGGATGGAATTGAAAACACAAGGCTAAAATAACACTAGTTTCCTTCCAGTGCCCTTTCTACACAATGGGAGGATCAATCCTGCCTTCCAAAGCCCAATCTTTTCACTCAAAGAGGAGAGGTCTGCACTTTCTCTGAAAATCTGTTTACAAATGCAAGTAACTGAGAACAAATGTCTATGGAGGAAGCCATCAGGACCATGGACAGCGCTGCAAACTCAAGGTGGCATTATGCACACAAGACAGTACTTATGACTGGCATCCAGTAGTAAGCCATGTCTAGAGTAAGCCCATGGAAACAATGGGGATTTGGTGAGTCAACTGTTCAGTAAGTTCTATTGATTCAGTGAGCGTATTCTAGTTGTAACTTTAGTCGGTACAGCATAATGATTAAGAGCATGAGATATGAACTGGGCTGTCCTAGTACAAATATCAAGTTATTGCCTGGGTGTTTGGGCATTACCATCTCTCAACCTTGTCCCTTACTATTAAAGTTACATGAGAAGCTACATTGGCCTGCCATAAAGAACTGTGGCAAGAGATTAGCTAAGCAGTTACAAAACAGTGTTATTAGTACTTCATTTTGTACATTGATTCCCTTACATAAAACATCAGATGCGGATTAATTTTAATGTGAATTTGAGTTGCAAAGGCATTTGATCCTAAATGTGTTCTTTCCCTCTCACTTGTTTGCTCTAGACCCTAGAGGCTGATTGCTGTTTCTTGTACTAGCTTACTTCACGGGGGTCTAATAAGGTTGAAAGGAAGTTGGGAGGGGGAGACGGTCTCCTCTACCTTGATCAGTGAAAGGCAGTTGGAGAAACTCATGGAGAACTTAGTGGTCGACAGTGACCAATTATGATGATGTTGTTGTTCTCTTTGATGCAAGTTGAAGCAGAGAGTTCTGTGCTGCATGGACTGACCTTCTGAACAGCTTTTCTGTTCATCACATACCAATATGGACGTACAAAACATGACCCCTCTTGCTTAAGGCACTGCAAAGGACATTTCATTGCACTGAAAAAGGGTGGTGGAAGAAAGACATGAGGTGCTTGAGAAAAGGGGTAGCCATGTAAGTCAGGTTCAAAAGTTAAACTTTTTATGATGGCAGGAGCAACCCAGTGTGGTGCAGTGGATGCAGTGATAGATTACGCCATAGGAGACCCACTCTTGAATCCCTTCTGGTCATCAAATGACCTGAAGGAAGGCTATAGTAGTGGTAACACCGCTGCTTAAATATCTCACGGACCATGCAAGTCCTGTTAGGGTTGCTACAATAATAACTTGATGATGGCACATAGCTAAGTATAAGAAGAACCGGGTGACAGGACAAGTTCATGAGGAATTGCCTTCTTCTGACAGTTGTTATGGTAACTGGAAGAAGTGGCAGTTGTTGAGGAACAGTTATGGCTTAATGAATGCCGTCACCTTGATACTTTACAATCATAGGTATCTCTAATTGTACATTCTACATTGCTATGTCCTTGAATTTGTACTACAGCTCTCTATTTTTTTGTATCTGTATTCCATACAAACCTCGCTTCCTTTTGTTCAACATCCTCCTCTCCACTCCCACACCAGCCTTTCTTTCAATTATTTATTTATTTATTTATTTTGCAGTCCAATTTCTTCAGAGAAGGCACTGTCCTGGCACCAAGGTTATAGGGAAAATTGCTCCTCTCAAATACAAAGTTCCATGCTATTAAAAATATCCTTCCCAGAATATCTTCCCTCCCTCATTTTGTCATAAGCCATTTCTTGCATCTGTATCTTGGCAGATTGAATGGTATTCTGTAATTTATATGTTCTGTGTAGATGGCTATAACTCACCTGTGCCATGGAGGAATCCTTTGTAATTAGCTGTGCATTATATACAACCTTTCCAAAGTTTATGGGTGCTATGTAATTTATTTATTGGGTTTTTCTACTGCCCAATTAATGATAAACAGGACTTCAGGTAGTGTCCTTAGGGGGAAAAATTATCCCACCACATCAATTACAGGTCCAAGAACAAGATACAATAATAGTAAAATAATCATGTGCCTACAATAAAAAAGTAAAGTAATGCAACATGAAGTGCTTGAAAGTTGCTAAATTCACACCATCAGGATCGCGTTCTTAGAGGCCTTTTCAAGGAGTTCTGTTTTTGCTTATTTCTGCATCATCTGGTACACCTCCGAAGGCAGTTTGTTCCACCCTTTGGGAAAGCCTGATTCCTCACTGATACCAGTCACATCTCTCTCAGTGTGTCCACCCTCAAAAGGGAGGAGTGAGTCAAATGAATGGTTGTTTTCTGGAAGAGATGCTCTGACAAATATTGTGAAGTCCCAAACCAGTAGTGGTGAACCTTTGGCCCTCCAGATGTTTTGGACCTCAACTCCCACCGTCCTTTGCCATTTGGCAATCTAGGCTTGGAATTCTGGGAGTTGCGGTCCAAAACATCTGGTGTGCCAAAGGTTTGCCACCACTGTCCCAAGCTGTTCAAAACCATGTAGGTCAAAACCAGCACCTTAACCTGGGCATGAAAAGTAAGGCTGCAGCCACCCTTGAGAATAGTCCACCTTTTCTCTCCTTTTCTGTTTCTTATGTTGTCATATGTTGTGGCATATACTGTATCCTGTGATAGCAGTTCATATGTTTCTATACCTTTCCAACTTTTTTAGTTGTATAAGAAGCAGTATGTTCATTTCCTCTCCTCAAGTGAGACATATCCCTATCTCTTAAAAAAAGTGTAGGTACATCACTGTGCTGGCAAAACACCTTTGCTGGTCCTGTGCTGATGTTTCCTGTTTCTTCTAGTTTCCACATTGTGTCACCAGAAAGCAAAAAAGCAAACCAATGTGTGCTGCTTCTAATGCTTAAAGCACTCTCTGGGCAGTTTACAAGCAGTGATGCAAACTACACATCCCCACCCACCCACTTCCACACACAACAATTCAGAGACTCATTTTACCAACCTCAGAAGGATGGAAGGCTGAGTGAACTGTTTTGACACTGGAGCTAGCCCCCAGGAAAATGTACACCAGAACTGACTATGCCAATAAAAGATCTGATGCGAGAGACCCTAGTTGCACCCGTTTATTTGGATCCATCTCAAGAAGGCAAAGGTAGGGTCTGCTTCCCATTAATAGGAGTCAGGACACTTTATAAGCTTTGTACACAAAGGTGTGTGGGGGCGGACACAATGGTTTACACAATGGGGCAATATGTACACAAAGGATGGGAAACAGTACATTCAGAAAAGATCCTACAGCTGAATGATGTCCTCAGGAGGATGTCTGGGTTTGAGTTAGGAAAACATTTACAGATGCAAACCAGATATCCAGGTGGAGTCTTGTGTTGTCCAGATCTTGCTTCCTGTTATCAGGCAGTGGATCAGATGAGGAAGGGAAGAGATTAAGGGGATAAAGAAAGGACATTTACACCCATGTGTAGGAGATTTGTTCAAAGAATGCCCAGGGGTGTGTGTATAAGATTTCCCTGAATGGCTAGTTTTCCTCTCCAGCCAAAAGCTGGGTTTTCCTGATTATTTTTAATTTTCCCGCCCTGCAAGGCCAGACCAACTTGATTAGTCAGACAGGGATGGATGCTTCGCTCCTGAAACCTCTCTCTGGGGAGAAACTGGGCTGTAGTTCTAGGATTATTATTTATTGTTTAATGTGCATGAAATATGGTTTTATGGTGCTTGGTGACCATGCTCTCCACGCTTACTCACAGTGTCTTTCCATTACTCCACAGAACCTTGAGCCAACAACATGGAATTGAATCCCAGGTCTTGATCACAATTATGGCTGCAGTATAGCACCATAACCACTGTGCCATGAGACTATTTAGCATCCTGTTAAGGGCAGGATAACAAATTCCCCCTCAAGAATACCAAGCTGAATTTGATGGAAGCTTACCAACAAGCCAGCATTCCTGTTTGGGGAAAAACTGGGAGCTGAAAGCAAGCTGGTGGGCTAGGTGGAAATGTATGCCAGATGTACAGGAAATGAATTAATTTAGGAGTACACACTCAATGGAATGCCATTTGCCCTGTGCCATGAAATATAGAAGAAAAATAGTAGTAGCCTCCCAATGGTCTGGAATTTCTGCAGATAGATATAGTATTTTCTTTGAGGGGAGGGGACTGGGACAAAATAATAACTCATGGCCATATGTCATCTGACAAGACGTGAGAGTAACATGGAAATGTTTTGTTGATGTCATCAAAGCCTAATATGAAGCCAATGCAGCTGGGCAAGGATGGGGGTGATGTGATGGAATATATTTATACTCCCCCCCCCCCCAAAAAAAAATATCTGCCTAGCTGCTGTGCTTTAGACACACAGAAGTCTCTGTACCATCTTCACGGGCAAGTCCACATTGCAGTAATCTCCTACTGTGCTTATCAATGCATATAGCAGCATTGTTAAGGATTTCCTGTCCAGAAAGAAGTGCAATTGGGCAATCAATCGAAGGTAGGGAAATGTAGCCCCAGCCGTGGCAAATATTTGCCACTCCATCAAGAGTGCTGGGTTCGGGAGAACTCCTACATTGCAAACTGGTCTTTCAGAGGAGTGTGGTCTTATCCAGACAAGGTAACTCCTCCTAACCAGGTAGATGCCCCCTCCGACAGGTGCATCTCAGTCTTGTGTAGATTCAGTTTCAATTTGCCAGTCCTTGTCCAGCCCCTTATTGACATCAGGCAGTGCTGAAGCACCTGGATCTGAGGCATTGATCTAGTAAAGGCTTTTATTGGTGTTTATCTCATCCCTATCACTTCTTGTTAGCTTTCAAGTATTTGCTGGCAAGCTAAATTAGCCATTTAGAATGCGAGCATCGAGTGCTGACCTGACATACTGCTCAGGTATGCAGTTCAGAAGCTTCTTCCCTCCCTGAGTCCTGAATTTTCAAATTCAAACCTGAAAATATTGGTCTTTGGAAGTTTTACTTCTGAGAAAACTGCTTTTGTTTATTCTTTAACCTAACAAATAGACATGGGCATGGAGCGGCGAAATCTTCATTTCCTTTTCCGTTTTTTCGTTTCCGGAAGTAACGGAAATGGTAACGGTAATTAAGCCGTTACAACTCGAACTCGAACTGAAAAAAGAAAAATTTGGTCGGGTTTTTTGTTTCCGTTTCTGGCATCGCGGCGATTGCGCGATGCAAAGCACAGAAAAAGGTTTTAAAAGTTTTTTAAAAAAACCTGACTCCCGGCCGAAAAAGCAGGCGAAAATATGTCTGACTGAGGCTTTGCCACCTACCAGAGGGGTGGTTTCTGGGGGGTGGTCCCCGGCCTTTCCCCCCCTCCTCTCCTGTCCTGGGCTGCTTGCACCAGGCTGGGGGGGGGTCATCCTTGTCATCTCGCCATGCCACGCAGTGTGGGGAATCCAAAATGGCAACCGCAATTTTTCTTTTGAAATCGTGGTCAAAAAACACACCAAAGCACCACAGAAACAAGTGAAATTTATTTATTTTAAATGTCTGAATTTTAATAGTAGCAGCAGTGGGTTTTTTATAGCAATAAAACATCACATTGATTTTATTTTATTTTATTTTATTTTTTATTTTTTTAGACCTGCCCATTTGGGCTGGGCATGGGATGGGACCATGCAAATTTTTGAACAATTCCACCAATGGCATGGCCAGGTTTTGACTGACACTTCTGGATGTCTCGGAGGGCATAAAAAGCCGAGGCACCTTCCAGAAATCACAGTCGGGTCTTGGATGTGGAGGGAGGAGGGCTATGCTGGTGGTGCTGGTGCGATCGAGAAAGAGATTATTATTTGAGGAGTGAGTCCTGGGAGGCTTTAGGCTTTACAGGCAGGGAGGGAATTGATTTTATTAGAAAATAATTTCTTTGATTCCCCGCAGCTTTGTCTGCTGAAGGGATTGGAATAGCAGTTTATTCTTTCTTTGTTCTCTGGCAGTTTGTGAGGATTTTTTTTCTGATATTGGATAAAGGGGGAGGTTCGACTGGGAGTGGGAGGTGTGGATTTATTTTAAAAATATACTATATACTACCATTTATTTTCTATTTTCCCAACTTCAATTTGCTTGCACACACACACATTTGGGGTGCAAGCCAAGAACAGAACCTCTATCCTAAGTGGAGAATATTTTACAATATTATTTATTTAGTTTACTAATTACTTACTTCATTGTTTGTTTTTAAACTTGTTGTGTTGTGTGTGCACTTGAACACAGAGACATATTCCATTTAAGTGGATCAGAAGTATTTAGAAAATTATTTTCATTTTATTCCCTGACTACAACTACTACTATATTGTATTTATTTAAACCCCAATACCTTTTTGGGGAGGCTGCTGCTGCTGATATCAGCCTTAATTATTGATTCATTACTCCATTGTTTGTTTGTTTACATACATACACTTGTTGTGTTGTGTGTGCACTTGAACACAAAGGCAGGCAAATTCCATTTCAGTGGATCAAGTTGAATTCACAACTTGAATTTAGAAAACCAGTTTTATTTCATTCCCTGACTACAAGTACCCCTGACTACAAGTACTAAACTATATTGTATTTACACCTCAAAAATATATTTCTTGGGAGTAGAGATGGGCACGACTTGAAAAAAAAAATTTTCGAGTTGTCGTTAGTCGGGCCAGTCCCGTTTCGGGTCGTTTCCGGTTTTCGCGAAAATTCGCAAAAATTAGTCGGTTCATTTTTTCGTTTTTTCGTTGTCGTTAGTACTGGTTTTTTTGGGGGGGGGAGCGGGCTCCTGGAGGCACCTCTGTGGGGTGGGTGCCTCCTCTGGCCCGCTATAAAGGGAAAGTGGGCTCCTGGAGGCACCCGTGGGTGCCTCCTGCCACTAGGAAGGGGAAGCAGGCTCCAAGAGACCCCTCTACATGGGGGTCTCCCCTCCTCACCTGCTGCTGCTGCAAAATGCTATGCAATAGCCATATGGATATTGCATAACATAATGTGCAGACGTGAGACCAGTGTGAGAATGATAGGGTCATGCCCGCCCTTCACAAGGCTCTGGCACCACCATGTCTCACACAGAAGGGAATTGTACTTGCTGCGTGTAGTGCAATGCAAGCAAGTAGATCTGGCTTTAAGGTGGCTCAGTGCAAGAGCTAGGGTTAGGCTAGTGACGGGTAATGTTACGGTGGGCTAGTGGGTTGCACCTCTGGGTGCCTCTCTGACCCACTAAGAAGACAGTCTGTGACGTATGGGTACGGAGTCAAGGGTTAGGGTTAGGGCTAGGGCAGGTTTTAGGGGGCTTTTTGGCACATCCCAGAAGTCTCCATGGCCAAGTGGCCATGCGACTGGTGGGATGGCTCCAAAAATTTGCATGGTTGTCCACTCCCACATGGCTGGCCACTTGGCCAGCCCATCATTGCGCAGGTGTAAATAAAATAAAATAAAATAAAATCAATGGAGGACAGAGGAGGAGAGGAGAGACATTTTGTTGCAAGAAAAAACCCACTGCTACTGTGAAAAATCTGGCAGTTTATAAATTTTCGCGTGTTTCTGTTGTGCTTGTGTGTTTTTGGACCACGATTTCAAAAACAATATTGCGTTTGCCGCCCCATTTTGGATCCCCCGCCCGCACCGCATGGCATGGCGATGGTGACTCGCGAGTCCAGCTGCCCAGGACGGGGGGGAGGCGGGACCCCCCCCTCCAGAAACCACCCCTCCGGTAGGTGCCCTGCGCCCTTAGTCAAGCAGGCATTTTTCCGCCTGCTTTTTTGGCCCGGGAACGGGTGGGGGGGAGAGTTTTAAAAGTTTTTTCCTGTGCCGTCCGTGCCGCTTGCTTGCACTTTAATTGCGGCGGCCGGCGGCGAGACTGGGCTTTTTGCTGGCTGCGAGCCTGCGGCGAGTCCCACAGAGCAGCCCACTAGGACGGGGGATGGGGGGGGGAGGCCGGGGACCTCCAGAAACAACCCCTCTGGTAGGTGCCCTGAGGCACGGCAGGCATTTTTCCGCCTGCTTTTTTGGCCCGGGAATGGGTGGGGGGATAGTTTAAAAGTTTTTTCCTGTGCCGTCCGTGCCGCTTGCTTGCGCTTTAATTGCGGGCGGCCGGCGGCGAGACTGGGCATTTTGGTGGCTGCGAGCCTGTGGCGAGTCCCACCAGAGCAGCCGAGGACGGGGGATGAGGGGGGAGGCCGGGGACCTCCAGAAACAACCCCTCTGGTAGGTGCCCTGAGGCACGGCAGGCATTTTCCCACCTGCTTTTTGGCCGGGAACCGGGTTTTTTTAACTTTTAAAAACTTTTTTCTGTGCCGCGTGTGGCATCGCGCGATCTCGCGATGCAAGGAACGAGCACGACAAATCAGACCAAAATTGTTCGTTCGTCGGTTCGAGCTCGAAGTCTTGGGGAGTAATTCCCGTTACCGTTTCCGTAGAGTAACGGAACCGAGTAACGGAAACGGAAACGGAAATACCTCTAAGTCGTGCCCATCTCTACTTGGGAGGCATAGTACCACTGCTGTCTTTTCACTTCAGTTCAGGCTTATTTTTGGGCTGTGGCTGAAGGCACCTGTCCAGCTGCTGCTGCTGCTGATATCAGCCTTACAAACAAATATTATTGATTCATTACTCCAGCTCATTGTTTGTTCGTTTACAATATACTTGTTGTGCTGTGTGTGCACTTGAACACACAGGCAGGCACATTCCATTTCAGTGGATCAAGTTGAATTCAGAACTTGAATTTAGAAAACCAGTTTTATTTCATTCCCTGACTACAACTATTAACTATATTGTATTTACACCTCAAATTATCTTTCTTGGGAGGCATAGTACCACTACTGTCTTTTCACTTCAGGCTTATTTTTAGTTTCATTTACTTTCGTCCAAAGTAGGCGACTGAAAGAATCCCTCCCTGTTGTTCCCCGCCGTTCTGGCTTCGTGGCTTTGCCGCATGCGTGCGTGGACTCTGTCTCCACTGGGTTGGTGGAACTGGTCTCCTGGATTTGAATACTGGCCTCCAAAGTAGGCGGCTTAAAGAATCCCTCCCCGTTGTTCCCCGCCGTTCTGGTTTTGTGGCTTTGCTGCGTACGTGCGTGGACTCTGTCTCCACTGGGTTGGTGGAACTCATCTCCTGGGTAGTCAAAACTGGCCTCCAAAGTAGGCAGCTGGAAGAATCCCTCCCTGTTGTTCCCCGCCGTTCTGGCTTCATGGCTTTGCTGCGTGCGTGCATGGACTCTGTCTCCACTGGGTTGGTGGAACTGGTCTACTGGATTTGAAAACTGGCCTCCAAAGTAGGCAGCTGAAAGAATCCCTCCCCGTTGTTCCCCACCATTCTGGCTTCGTGGCTTTGCTGTGTGCGTGCGTGGACTCTGTCTCCACTGGGTTGGTGGAACTGGTCTCCTGGGTAGTCAAAAAAACTGGCCTCCATAGTAGGTGGCTGAAAGAATCCCTCCCCGTTGTTCCCCACCATTCTGGCTTCGTGGCTTTGCTGTGTGCGTGCGTGGACTCTGTCTCCACTGGGTTGGTGGAACTGGTCTCCTGGGTAGTCAAAAAAACTGGCCTCCATAGTAGGTGGCTGAAAGAATCCCTCCCTGTTGTTCCCCGCCGTTCTGGCTTCGTGGCTTTGCTGCGTGCGTGCGTGGACTCTGTCTCCACTGGGTTGGTGGAACTGGTCTCCTGTTTTGGGAAAACTGGCCTCCCAAGTAGTTGGATGATAGAATCCCTCCCCGTTGTTCCCCGTCATTCTGGCTTCATGGCTTTGCTGAAAGCAGACAAGAGCAGCTAAAGGTGGGCCCACATGTCCTTCCGATCAAGCTGAGCGGGAGAGAAGCCTCCGCCCGCGGCTGCCTGAGACAACACCGAGGCCACTTCCGGCGACACGGCAGGGATGCCAGACGGGTTGGAGGGCAGCGGAGGGTCTCTGCCCTGGAGATGGGCCTCGAAATGCACCACCTGGTCAATGAGAGAGAAGGTCTGCTCGGTCCATGAGCGAACCGGTCTCCTCGGGATTCTCCAGCTGGTGATTATTCCCCAAGAGATTGAGGGGAACTTATCCGGATGAGTGTGTGTGTGGGGGGGGGGGGGGGGAAGCATCTGAATCTCTGACCGCTAGTTGACCAGGGTGGCATTTGCTTGGCTTTACAAGGAGTGTCATGGGGAGGGGACATTGAGAGGAGTAGAGTAGACCCTCATCCAGATTTGGGGGAGGAACAGAATACTGTGTCTCCTGCTGCCTCTGAGAGGTGGAGGGGAAATGGGATGGATAAAGGCTTCAAAAAAAAAGTATAACAGGTAGCCAGACCAAGTAGGGTGGCCAGTTCAGTCAGCGTTGACCAAGAGAAAAAAAGAATATTGCATTCTGCCAACTTTGTTTGCATTATTGCATAGGATGCAGTCTTATGCTATGATATATTTATTAAATATCTTATTCATCACCCAATTTAAAGTGTTTTCCGCCTGCTCTGGGTCATTGCGGGATGCCCCCATGCTGTGGGAAGTCAAATCGCGCTAAATCGCGGTAGAAACGACAAACGATGAACGAAACGTTGAACCAAAAAAATTTCGAAAAAATTCACGACAAACGGAAATGGAACAAAATGGATCCGTTCCGACAAACGAATAATCAAAATGTAATTTTTTTTCTGTTCGTGCCCATCTCTACTAATGAACATACATGAATTGGCTGTAGCCAGAGGACATAATAGAGCATTGTCTCCTACCATTCTTTGTCTTCTTCCATCCATGTCATTCTTCCCTGGTTGGCTTTTAGCATAAGCGCATGCAGGAGCAACTACACTGCAGTGGATGGCCTATTACAAACACTCCAGTGAGGACTTGCCAAAGTACTCCCTTTTTCTTTGGCATTTTGGTGGTTAAAAATCCAGGGCATCAGCCTTCTTCTCAAAGGATCAGGAGGTGGCTCACTATGGAGTAACAATGTGAAACTAATGTGGGATCAGAAGTGTAAATGGGAAGGACACAAATTTAGTGCCCTTTGTTCCACAATCACAGCTGATAGAAGTCTGAATCATGAAGTCACATCAAGGATCAACAGTGCCTGGCTAAAATGGCATACAACATCAAGTGCCATGTGTGACAAAAAGATCATTGACCATTTAAAGTAAAAGATCTATTACACTATTGTATGACCTGCCACACTCTATGGTACAGAATGCTGGCCAGCCACTAGAGCAGTTGAGTGTTGACTTGGGGTCATGGAGGCAAAGATGCTGTGATGGACTTTCAGCCTCACACAAAAGGGTCATGTACACAATAGTGGTATCAGAGCAAAATACGGCATTGCACCTACCGCTGCCAAGATGCTATCACATGCACATGTAATTCTGCTGCTACCATTTAATTTATTAATTAAGGACCAAGTGTGGTACTTCAAATCATGGAGTCTCATAGACTTTTCTATCAAAACAAATTGGTATGGGACCCCTTTGGGGGTTGAACGACCATTTCACAGGGGTCGCCATGAGCAGTGAAGAAAAAGGCACAAGGTCTTGGGTCTGGAGGAGGAGGGAGAAGAAGGGGGAAAGAGTGAGTTACAGCTTGATAGGTTGGAGGGGATGTCAGTCAATGGCACTGGAGGCTGTGATTGGCTGAGGGTGCCTATAGAGGGAAGTTATCTATGGCACCTGCAGCTGTGGCCTGCCAAAGGGCCTTGTGGCCTTTTCCAATCAGGGCAAGGGGTCACCACAACATGAGGAACTGTATTAAAGGGTCACGGCATTAGGAAGGTTGGGAACCACTGGTTTATTGTAAAACAAAGAATAAAGACATACATGCTTTTTGTTACTGACAAGTTGATAATTTTATAATGGACATATAATATAGTCTTCTAGTTAAACTACCACATGTCTTTACAGCTCTCAGTCCCTATCTCTACATCTGCCAGGCTGTATCTGGCTCTCCCAGTGTTTCCACAGGTATAAATATCTGATTTATTTATTTATCTATTTATTTTTGCGTTTTTATACTGCAATGAATTCCCAGAAGGGACTCTGGGCAGTTTACATAAATGCAAATCAGAAACAAACAACAATGCAAATTAAATAAATAGTAGAATAAACAAGTAAAATAAGCAAATACACACATAATGCATACAAGAATCTGGCAAGAGGAAAAAATAAAAAATAAAAATAAAAAATACTAAAAACGGGAGAAGAAACAATAAACAAGGAAAACACAACAAATTACCAATCGCTGTATGCCTCTTTAAAAGGCCAGCTTTTTGAGGCTTTTTTAAAAGCTAAGAGGGGCTAAAATTGGAGGATTTCACACAGCGGGGCCAGCCACTGAGAAGGCCTGATTATGGGTAAAAACCCTAATGGCCTTCCGCGGGATGGCCACACAGAGTGAAGACACCAAGGATGCCCTGGTGGGCCGGGTCGATGCTGACCTTTGGGAGATCTGCTCTGCCAGATATTCAGGCCCCAAGCCATGGAGGGTTTTGTAAACCAAAACCAGTACCTTGAACCTTATCCAGGTCCCATGATGGGGCCTAAACCCTGATTGGAAGGGATCGAGGACATGATTTTCCTCCAGGTATGTCTGGAGCCACTGGGTGGCGACCCATTCCACCATCTGACCCATGAAGGGAATATTGGCAATTGGGTGATAATTAGACATATTGTCCATTACCAAGCCAGATCTCCTAAGAATGGGCTTGACCATAGTCTTCATCTGATTTAGGAAAAATCCCATCTTTGATGGAAGCAGTGGCGATCACAGAAGCCCATTCAGACATGTTCTCTTCTGCAATTTTAATTAGCCATGATGGGTAAGGATCAAATGGGGAAAATGCCAGCCTACAGCAGGCCAGCACTCTGGAAGCCTCAGCTGGTGTCACAGGCCCAAACTCAACAAAAATGAGGAGACCAAGGAGGCACAGCTCCAGCCATAATTGGGGAGAGATCAGTGCAACCAGAGTCAAGATCAGCACGGGTGGCCTCTATTTTAGATTTTTAAAAGGTTGTAAATGACTCACTAATCACTGGGAGGAGGCCCCGGGGGACCAGGATTGGAGAGGTCTCGAACCACCCGGAAAAGTTCCACCTGGCAGTTCAAGGACCACCAATTCTCTGGGAGGTAAATGATCATTTAGTGTCCCTGATCACTCAGTTGTAGCATCTGGTCATCTCATGGACTGCAACCCAATTAGATTCTGTCAAATCATTCCTCCATCTGCATTCAAGCCTCCTCCGTTCCTGCTTCACAGATTGTAACTCTGCCATAAATCATGGTGAGGAGCGGGCTCAGCACCAGATGAGGAGCTTGGAGGCGATCCATTCCACAGCCCCGGCAGCAGCTGCATACCACCTATCAACCAGGGAGTCAACCAGATTGTCAGCCAGTCCATCCGGAAGACCCCAAGGGCCTCTGAAAACCAAATGGGATCCAGAGGCCCATGGGGCAGCCCCAGATGGAAGGGCCAGGACCCCTGCAGGAGGAGGCAGTGATTGCCAGAGAAATATCAGCAAATTGTGCTGACCATGACACAGGCTGGGAACACAAATTCCCAACCCTCAGATAGTCCACAGACATGGAGGAAAATACCAGGTCCAGGGAATGCCCAGACCTATGGATGAAACTGATGACATCTTGGGATAGGTTCGTAGAGGTCATGGACTCCATGAAATCCAGAGTCACTCCAGACAATCAAATCCCTGCATGCACATTGTCTGCATCACTCCAGACAATCAAATCCCTGCATGCCACCGACACTCTCCATCTGGCTCAAGCTGGACCTTGGGGCTTAGTGGCTGCCTTGCTGTTCCGCTTGCGGCCCGGTGCTGCCCAGAGTATGACATCTCACTGGGAGCCTCTAAGACTCGGACTTGGGGTGAGGGACTTGGGGTGTGTGTGTGTGGGGTCATCGAGAGCCTTACGGGCCCTCACCTCCACCATTGTGTGTTGCTGGGGTTGAACAGCTTGCCTGCCATTTCCACTGTGAGGTCTCATTGAACTGAATTACTTATGTCTCTTTTAACATCTGACTTCTTTATCTCCTGTTTTTAACATCTGGGGCCCAATGTTTTACACTCATCACCTCAGTCTTGGCCCGTCTGCATTGGTTGCCCGTTGCGTCCTGGATCAGATTCAAAGTCTTGGTTTTAGTTTATAAAACCCTCCATGGCTTGGGCCCGGACTACCTGGCAGAGCGGATCGCCCAGCGATCAACCTTGGCCCGACCAGTTCGGCAGTCGCGAGCGCACTCGCTTCAGGTTGCCATCCCCTGAGAGGCCCGAAGAACCTCCACCCACAATCAGGCCTTCTTGGTGGCTGCCCCTTCATTGTGGAACAGCCTCCCCAGCTAGGTTCGCTCTATAGAGTCCCTGCTGGCCTTTCGCAGAGCGGTGAAAACCATCTTGTTCCGCGAGGCCTTTGGTGACCAAGTCTAATGGGTTTTTTGGGGGGGGAGGGTTTGTTTCTTCATTCCCGCCATCTGTTGCTAGCTAATACAATTATTATGATATTTTTGTGAGCTATTTACGTTGAACAAGGGTGCCTATATGTTTTATTTTAATGCTGTTTTAACTGTGTATTTGCTTGTTGTCATGGATACTTGCTGATTTGATCAGCTTCTGTAAGCCGCCCAGAGTTCCCTGGGGAAGATGGGCGGGGTATAAATTCAACAATAAATAAATAAATAAATAAATAAATAAATAAATAAATAAATAAATAAATCACCCACCACCAACTGGTGGGGGGACTTAAAAATGCTGCTGAGATGAATTTGGAGAGCTCTGGAAGGACAATGCTGGGTCGTGGGAAGCACAGTAATAGAGATGGGCATAAAACATTTTTAATTCATTTTGTTATTCGTTATTCATTTTGTTGTGTAATGAAACAAATAATAAACCGCCCCTTTAAAAAAATGAAATTAAATGAAACAGAATTTTCTGTTCTATTCTATTTCATTTTTTGTCCCCCCCCCACCTGATGGGCTCCTTTTAGTCCACATATACGGATTAAAAAGAGTACTTTTAAAACTTTTTTTTTGCTCCCCCAAGCCCTGTGCTACAGTTGATCAGCATTTGGGCAAAAAAAAAAAAGTTTAAAAATCTCCCAGTTTCCCCATGCCCAGATGGGGGTAAAGGCAGGATTTTTAAACATTTTGCTGCCCCAAGCCTGCACTACAGCTCACTGGTGCTTGTGTACAAAGAGTACACAAACGAATTAACAAAACAAAATGAAAAATGAAAATTCATTTCAAATGAAGGAACAGAACAGAAGGGAACAAAATGAAAAATGAAATTAAACACTATTTTAGCATTTCATGCCTATCTCTACTGATGACTCTACCCACAACAACTCCTATTGAAGTATGCAACCAAGATCCCCCAACATTCTAAAATAAGAAATATTCATAAATCAGGGTGAAGCCTGGCTGTGTTGGTATGGACACTTCTTGCATGCTGATGAGGAAACTCTGGCCAAAAAGGGTCTTAACCTGGAGGTCAGTGGATCCCGACTGAGCGGGCAACCAAAGGCCAAGACAAAAATAACAGACCCCACCATCTTGTGGAACAAACACTAAGAAAAAGAAGAAGGTAATTTTGTGTACTCTGGGGCAAAGCCCTAGATGCTCAACCTTAGTTACAGCCCTGTGCCTGATGGATTCATGGAAGAGAAGAGACTCAACAAAGAGTAGGCTGCAGGAGTAGGAAGGAAGGAAGGAAGGAAGGAAGGAAGGAAGGAAGGAAGGAAGGAAGGAAGAAGACTGGCTCTAATTGATGCCCCCTTCACCAGTGTAATGGAGGCCAAGCTGCACTGGAGGCAAAGCAGTAGTTGATGGTATTGAGTCCACCCTGCATCAAAGAATCCCCCCCCCATTTTTGTTTTACCCAATTTGAACTAATACAAATTTGCACAAATAATTATTTTGATACAAATTGGATGAGACAGGCTACAGACAGGACCAAATGAAATGAATTGTGATTAGTATAACAAATCAAAGAGCATTAATAATGTCACCTATCAACTTTTAGAATTGGGTGGGCAGTGGGGTCCTCCAGATGCTACTGTATTGCAATTTCCTCCACTCCTACCTAGCACAGCTAAGGGAGTTGTTGTGGTCCATAAGCTTGTCGATGGCTACATGTTTCTTGGCTCTGTTTTCTGTTCCCTTTCTTTATGGTGCCTAGGTGATCCGGATGCACAGCTGGTGGAAGGGCAACATGTACAAAGGTTGGTGAAAAAAGCTCATCTTTTTGATTGCAGAGATAGAATGGTAGATGCCTCTTAACACAGTGCATTATCTATACTAGAAATGGGCATGAAATGGAAATATAGTGTTTCGTTTTGTTTCATTGCATTTAAGTCTTCATTTTGTTTTGTTTCTTTAATAAAAGATTTTTAAAAAGAATTATTGTCATGAAATGAAATACTTTGTAAGGCTATAAATAATGGGGAGCTTTCCTTTTTTTAATTTAATAGGGAGGCCCTAAATCAAAGACCCTCAAATCCTTCTAATCCATTTTATTTCAAGCAAAGAACCCTTTGTAAACAAGCTAGAAACCTAATAGCTAGCTGCTTCACAGAGAGACCAGGGAGATAAACACAGCTGATCCATGGCGTGGTGAGGGAAGGAAAGAAAATATTTTAAAAACTAACCTCCACAGTCCTACTTAAAAAGGAAATGAAAACAATCAGTTTAAATAAACTTGCAGACACAGCCAGCCAAGGAAACAGCTCAGCTTCTGGCTAGTTTCAGGCTGATCATGATTGGAGATAAGCTATCTCAACAACTGAGGTATAGGAATAAAGGAAAACAAATCATTCAGTTTAAAAATAAACCTCCTATTCTCGAGATGGCTGGGCTAAAAGCGACATCTGGGGAAATACTTCAGTGAAGGGAGTATCAACAGTAAGCAAGATCTAATTGCTTACATTCAAATAATGTCAGGGTTGTTATTTGCCCTGTTATGTCCTCCCTTCCACACCTCTGTTGCAAGTCCAAGTATATTAGGTTGCAAACCACCATTGATTCCTTTTTCGGGATGAAAAAGATTTTCCTCTAGGCATACTTTTGTCTCATTTTCTAAAGAATGAAACTCCACTCCACGATTCCAGGAGCTTCTCAACAGAGGCATGCCTTAATAACTAGATGTACTCTTTGGAACCAAGGAGGGAAAGAAAAAGAAAAGAATTGTCTACCCATCTTTCTTTGAGTAATCACAGTTAAAATACAGCAATATGTTCCAAAATGACTATTCATCACTGTTGTGTCTGTCCTGAAATCAGTATCTAATACCAATACCTCATTGCCAAACTACGTGTGGTGCAGCAACTTCACTTGGAGGCATTTATCAATTTATGTCATGCTCAGGTCTTTCCAGGAGAAATGAGGCTCCCGTTCCTGGCAGCTGTTAATCTTCAGTCTTCTAACACCAGTCTTTTTCCATCAACTTTGGAGTTCAAACCTCTACTGGAGAGAAAGAAAGGAAAGCTGACATTCCAGGAGGGTGGGTGGGTGACAGAATGTGATCATTTGAAGACCCACCAGACCTTTTGTCCTTTGCTGGAAGTTATCTCATTAGAAGGGACAAGTACTTCAGGTGTGGCTTACAGGTATGGAACCCACACAGATGCAGAGGAAGGGGTCTTGAAGAAGAACATTCTCAGTAAGCTGTACTAAGCAGGAGCGCAGTACCTAGTCATAATCTTGTCTATTAATCTACGAGACAAACTGGATGCCTGTTTGCTGGTGTGACGTACCATCTAGTTGCTTCTCACTTAATGGAAATCCTAGTAGAGTTTTTGGAGGTGTATAAGCTGCCAAAAAGCACATTTCCAGTGCTGGCCCCAAGTGATTTTTCATTGCCAAGCGGCAATTTGAACCAAGGTCTCTGATTTGGTCCAGCACTCCATCCACACTGGCTGCCATATTTATATCTACCTTAGTGAAGTTATTTGTGAATTTACATCTATAAGTACTGGCATATGGAAATTCTTAGGAAAACCTGTCCCCCATGGCCTCTTTCTTTCTTTCTTTCTTTCTTTCTTTCTTTCTTTCTTTCTTTCTTTCTTTCTTTCTTTCTTTCTTTCTTTCTTTCTTTCTTTCTTTCTTTCTTTCTTTCTTTGAAACAACACATGCCAGCCAAAGAGTCCAGAAGGAAAACTTCCAGAACACGGCCAAACAGCCCAAAAAACTCACAAAAATTATCAAATCCCGGCTGTGAAAGCCTTCAAGAATGCTTTGTAAAATCACTTTGTTGAGATTAAAAATAAATCTTGGGAGGGAAATTGTATGACCACCCAATAGTGAGGCAGCTAAAAAATCTTGTAAATAAATAAATAAATAAATAAATAAATAAATAAATAAATACCATGAATTCTGTAAGCTGCTGAGAAGTAGATTTTGTGGAGGCTGATTCGTTGCCTTAAATGAGCAGTAGCTCTTGGATGGAAGCCCTGTGTTGCAAACTGGCTATAGCAAACTGACTATAACAATAACAACAACCTTAGACTGGCAGAGCTGGAAGGGACCCTCTGGGTCATCAAGTCCAGCCCTTGTCAAGGAGGCACAGTGGGGAATTGAAGTCTTGACCTCTGGCTTTGCAGCCAGACACCTCAACCACTGAGCTATCTAGGAGTTCTAACAGGCCAGTTCTCTACAACCTTCCTAATTCAGAGCTGAAACTATTGCTATCAACTGTGCAGGGTTGAATGTTGTGTACACCTTTCTTTTCAAGCAAGCCTTCCCTTCATGGCTGGCTGCCTAAGTGGGTTTTTTAAAATGAATGGTTGTGCCTTGCTGCTTTGAATGCATTTTTGGTTTTGCTATTGTTGACTGTTTTTCAGTGAACAATAGTATTTGTATACTTTTTAGTATTTGTATACTTACCATTTTTAGCTTTTGATGTTTAAGTTTTTGTTTTATTTCTGTAAGGTGCCTTGGGTCATTCTTAAGGCAAAAGGTGGGGTAAAATATTTTAAATAAATTAATAGTCTGATCACCAACTAACTTGGGCTGATTAGATTAAAGTAAAAGCTAAAATCCTCCCCAGTCATGTGCACATCCATGTATGCATACATGCTCTCGCATGCACACACACATGCTTTTAGATCTTTCATTATTGTAATCTAATGACATTTCTTGACATTATCTTGTCTCCAAGAGGAAATCAGAGTGACCATATTCACATCATTAGGAGGCACCTCCTGTAGAATTCGACAAGCCATAATTTTCCTCTTGAATGTCAATGAGGATGTTACACTGGCAAGGATGGGAAGGGGAAGATAAAAATCTAGTTCGGATACATCATATAAAATATCACTCTCATTTTGGCTGTAATGATCGGAGAGAGGGGAGGTCGTATCATTTGGTTGTTCATATTCTGAGATCCAAGAACGTTCACATTTGGTTCCTATTTTAATTCTATATTTACATAAAAGACTTGTTCTTGTTATGTGATGATATTAAGTCACTTCTGACCTCTTGTGATCCTATGAATGAGTGCTCCCAGAAATTCCCTGTCCTCAGATGCCCTGCTGAGCTCTTGCAGACTCAAGGCCATGATCCTTTTTAGGGTGTTTTCCCCTTTTCCTCTTGCCTTCTACCTTTCACTGCCTTGTTGTCTTTTCCAGAGAAAAGGGAAGGAGGGAGGAAACTGTGGAAGCTTTTCCCTGCCTATAGGAGATCAAACTGTAGTTGATAGCACTGTTTTACTATCAACTTCCATTTTATAGGCTTGTATTTCCCTGTTTCCATGTTTTGCTTCCATTTTGATTATTATAGTTAGGGCCCATATAAGTAGACACAAATACTTTTGAACATTCAGATACAAATTGAAGCAGGTAGGTTGTAAATGGACTCAAAGAAAGATATCTCCTATTTGTAAGGCAAATAATTTGAACCAAATTAAAGCAGATGGTATATGCCAACTCCTACTGCTTTCCATATCTGGAACAGTGTCTTGAAGTCTTCTGTCATTCTCCATGTCTTTCACAGCTATAAGTGCTTCAGTTCTCTGTCCTTGGCTTTGGGGAGCACTCACGCAATCAAGAAGAAGCACTCTAGACCATGCACTCATTCCTTGGCCTTTTTATAAATATGGTGTATAGGACTGAACTGAATAGAATGAAGAACTATGTTGTTCCATGTTGCTCAGCCACTGGATTGTGGTTTGAGTAAGTCCATCTAGTAGATTCAGGGGAGAAGTGAATCTTCTTGTCTTAAACCTCTGCAACATCATTTATTTCTATTATATCAGTTTTAAGCAGTGGGTCATGAAACACGATTTGTATCTTGCAACTGGCAATTGGAACAATTTACATTTTTCTGAGCAGCCTTGATTTTGATCAGATTTCTTCTTGCCGCCCCCTCACCACCACCAAGCCCGGAAATAACATAGCGAGACAACTTCAGCTTTGGGTAGAATGGGGCACAACTTTATTTATAACTTATTTAACTTTTTAACTGTAACATTTCAAACCTTTAAAGGGGGCCTGACCCGTAGTGCAAACAGGTAGTATTAAGGGATGAAATCCCAAAGCCAAAACGCTCTGTATTCAGAGAGATTCACCCGTAGGGAGATGCTGCCCACCTGTTCAGCATCGCCCACTAGGGCCAATCTGCTAGCCCGACACAGCCCTCGGGAGGCCTAAAGTCAACTTGCTAACTTTAACTGTTTCCTGAAATTGCCAATGGTGTTAGATTTATTTCGAGGGCTGTCTGATGCCTTAAGGGTGACTTATTAGGGCTTACCTGGATACAATTACCTGTTGCACTACCCACAAAGTTAGTGGCTGGGACAGAAAGAAAATTGCCCATCCCCTGCAGAAAAGAGAATGGGGTGGGCGAAAATGCATGGCCACTCAAGACCAATCAGAGTGGCCACCAAAAATTCCCATCTGGCCCCAAATGGCGACCAACTAATCTCATTCTCTTACCATAGGGAGGGAGAGTGGGGCCGCCGGTCTCGCTGAGAATGAGGTAGGGCGGGGGGGAGCCCTCTTTATTGGTTCCCGTCCCTGGGCAGAAGTCCCCGGATGGAGGTGAAGTTGTTGCGCCCAAAGTCCGGGGCTGCGGGGGCAAACTCTCCCCGCCCCCCCAACGAAGTAGGGCTTGGAGCTGCCCTTCTTCTTCTTCTTCTTCTTCTTCTTCTTCTTCTTCTTCTTCTTCTTCTTCTTCTTCTTCTTCTTCTTCTTGAGAAAAAGAATTTGATAAAGTAGCATTACTGATGTAGTAGACCTTCTTTTATTGTTATGCACGATTAAGTGGCTTATGATGCCCCAATGAGTTGGTGACTTGCTTTATTAAGTCCATCTAACTCATAGGTGGTCTTCTTCCTTTCCTGTTGCCTTCAACTCTTTCTCAGCATTATTGCCTTGTTCAGTGGCTCTAGTATTTTATGAAATGTCCAAAGTGGTGGTGTTGTGTCATTACAGTCATGACTGACTCTTTGTGACCCCATGCCCATGGAATTTTCTTGGCAGGAATACTGGAGTGGCTTGCAGTTCCTACTCTAGGTGCCTATAGCATCTGGTATTCCCTGGCGGTCGCCCATCCAAGGTCGGCTGATCCTGCTTAGCTTCCAGAATCAGGCGAGATTGGATATGCTTAGGGCAATGGCTATTTTTACTCCCAGAGTGTACTTCTCCTAGAGAAGTCCCACAGTGACTTCTCCAGAAAGGTTTTAATGATACCAGGTCAGTGTTTTCCAGATGGAGGGTCATGATCCTCAAGGGGATTACAAAATATTTTCTGGGGTGGGGTGGGGACATGGATCACCCTATATATG
Organism: Phrynocephalus guinanensis; assembly: GCA_037367245.1. NCBI lineage: Eukaryota > Metazoa > Chordata > Lepidosauria > Squamata > Agamidae > Phrynocephalus > Phrynocephalus guinanensis. The sequence continues at coordinate 133,573,766 of CM074734.1, forward strand.
TTTTAGCCTTTGTTAAAGAATTTCTTCCTTCAACTTTCTGAGCCAGTTATTAAAGTCAGAGTGCATGTGTATGTATGAGAAACAAGCCCGGGCGGAGGGGTGAAAGAAGCCTCTACTTTCTGAGAAGGGATCATTTTACCCTATTAATGCAAACATGGCAGGTAGAGATGGGCACGAATAAAAAAAATGGTGTTTCAGTTTTCAATTTTTCATTGAGGGGTCCGTTTCGGTTCGTTTTCATTTTTTGTGAATTTTTGGAAAAAAATCATTTTCCAGTTATACCCCCTTTGAAAATCATTTTTGTTTATTCATTTTTTGTTTTTCATTTTTACCCGCTTTTTGCGCGATATTTAAAGCATTTCCATGCACCCCAGACCAGAGGGAAAACAGTAAAAAAAATGATGCTGGCAGAGACACAGTATAGACTAGGTATGCAGGGAGGCTGCAAAGGCAGCGGCGGGCTTTGCCCAGGGTGCAAGGCAGCCACAGAGTGTCTACACTGCAGGGCAGGGGAGGGTACTCACCGAGAGGTACGCATGCACGCACACAGGGAGGCTGCAGGACTGAAACTAGAGAGAAATCTTTTCTTTCTCTCCCCTAAGAGCCAGGCTGTAGCCAGCAGGAACACAGAGACACAGGCCTAAAATGAAAATAACAAGTCGCAGAGACAGCAATCCCACCCACTGCAAGGAGGACGGGGGCTGCCAGAGCTTTTTATGCCCTCTGTGGCTGCCAGACCTTCCCAGTCTGCAACCTGGGCATGCTATTGGTTGAACATGATCCCATCACATGGCTTGCCTCCATTTTGTGGCTGGCGACATCCATTTTGTCATCCTTAAAAGGAAAAGGAAAATACATTGCAATGGGAGAAGATAAAAACAAATGTTTTAAGGACCCCAACCCCCCCTGGTAGGTATTATCAGACAGTATAAATTATTATCACTGTGGTTTTATGGATGTCCAGGGTGTCTTTTAACATTTAAAACAGCTCATTTCATTGCACGTCGCCATTAACGAAAAACGAAACGTAACAAACCTAATTTTCATGGTTCTGTTTGGTTCATTCCAATTTCATCACAATGTTAATTATTCGTTTTGTTACATAATGAAACGAATAACAATAATGGAAACGAAAATGAAAAAAGTTCATTTCGTGCCCATCTCCAATGGCAGGGTGGTCCCAGGTTACTTGGGTATCATTATCAAGGGAGTCATGGCTCAGAACAGGTTGGGAACCACTCTCCCAGGCTTTTCTCTCATTCAGTGCTTTAAAAAAATTTACCTGTCAGCAGGAATCTCCTCCTCTTCATTCCCCCTTTGCTTTTAGATTGTGAACTCCCCCCCCCCGCATACACACTGTTCTTTCATAATGGGGTATTTGCTGAATGCTATTCATTCTACTGCTAAGCAGGCAGCATCTGATGGGCACAGTCTTACCCAGGTCTTGTCAAAACTGGTGACATTTTAGGTCACCCATTGTGTTCTAAATTGACTCTGCATCTGGCTGTGAACCTTGCTTGTACACATGAGAAATATTTAGGCCCTTCTTAGGTATGTTTCAGAAAGTTACCAGTTGTGGCATGTACATTTTCCAGATGCATGCATATTGGCTGAGATATGCTCATGTGATCTTTCCACCGCTTTCCCCCTCTAAATGTACTCCTTTGCATTGCAAGCTCAGAAATGCACAAATTGCATTTGTGTCTTCATTCAAGCCTGCAATGTGAAAACCACATTAATTGCTTTGTTTTAAAATGCAAAGCTAACAAATTTCTCAAATATTTATGTTACTCAATAGGATTTTTGAAAACAGGTATAAATGTTCCATCAATAAGCCTTTAAAGTAACTTCAAATCTTTCTGCATTCAACATGCCTTAAGCGCAGGCTACCCAAGGTCTTTCACGATCTAATTTTGAGAGAAATACAGTAGAAGTCTTTTCCCACTGCTGCAAAATTGACCCTTAGGGCTGCCTAATTTATCAGCTTATTTTTCCTGTCTCTTCCCTGCTTCCACTGACATGAGGCCTTCAGTGAACAGAAGGGCAAATTTCCACGCAATTAATCTCCAGAAATGATGAAGTGCAACAATGAGAGAATGTCTATTAAACAATTCCATTCAGCTGGCTAACATCTCAGCGTCCATCAACTTTTAATTTGATTTCTGGTGGTACCTTGTCATAGGAGAGTGATGGCACCAGCCTGGAGCTCTGAGCCTACCAGCTAAACGGCAAGCAGAAATTCAGTTTAGCAGAGATAGCTTCACCCATTATAATTTAGGCTGTTTTATAAGTGAGGTATAGGCAGAAAAGACTGCAGGGATTGGTTCCACCCTTACACTGTATGTGGTTAAATTTTTCATGCCATGGACTGTTGGGGAATCTTGAGCTGTCTGTCCCTTACATGGAATTTGGAAGCCCTTTCAGTTTACAAAGTACAACCTTGGAAGTTGACAAAAATATAAGAGAAGAGCACTGCTGTTAAATTTGACGAGCACATGAATGAGCCCTTGAGTGATATTTTCAGATAGTGCCCCAAATGCTCTTACGCATAACAGAAATGATGTCGCATTTGGAGATGAAATAGACCTATAGTACTTTGGCACCTGTACTTATGAGTTTAATCCGTTCCAAATGCATGCTCTTAAGCCAAACGACTCTCAAGTACAGCAGCCCTATAAATAAATAAATAAATAAATAAATAAATAAATAAATAAATATTTGAAAACCAATTTTAAAATTATAAGTAGAGCAGACTGCATCTGAAATTTGTAAGGCAGCAGTTAAAACACCAATGGTTCTTTGATCTTAAGTTGAGCTGCTCGTAAGTAGAGGTACCACTGTAATTGGTATATCAAGTTGTGAGATTCCGCATGCAACTGACAGTGTCTAGAGCAGTCATGTCCAAAGTCAGGCCCGGGGGCCAAATGTGGCCCATTTTCAAATTTTGAGTGGCCCACAGCCTCTTCTCCCTGCCTCCATCACTTCCCCCAGCCACCTGCCCAGCCTACCTGCCTCCTGGTTCCATTGCTGCAGCGTCCTCGCTGCCTCCTTGCATGTCCTAATGCAGCTGAATGGTTGGCCCCCATAATTTTCACCTCACCAAATCTGGCCCTCCTTGCAAAAAGTTTGGACACCCCTGGTCTAGAGTGAGTTCCTAGCTTGGCTAGATTAGCCTTCAAAAGTTACACCATTTGTGTTGCTACACAAGAGGATTTTGACCGCTGCATTGAGCACATCTGACAATGTAGTTGGCATTTGGGTTTTTTACATGTTTGATTCCCTGAGAGACAATGCTTTTCTATTTTGGTTGTAACATTACTTGCATCGCTCTGCACACAATTACCAGACACAATGTTTTAACTGGGAGTAATTGCGTTTCTAAAGTATTACCTTTTACTGTGCTCTATGAATGCTCCGGTTGGCCTCTTCCCTTTTATCCTTCTGCAGACAGTTGAAAGCCCACCTTTTCAGGCAGGCTTTTAACAATCATGTCTGAGTCCCCAAATGCCTTTTTAAAAATTAATATATTTTTAAATGTTTAATTAATATATGCAGCAATGTACTTTAATTACATTGTGTTTTTTTTCAATGCTTAATTTATTGTGCTTTAAATTTTATTCTTTGTAATACTGTGAACCTCCTTAGGTCCCTTTATTGGGAGAAAGTTGGTCTATCAATCTCACAAACAAATAAGCAAGCAAGCAGTGTCAAATAACAGTGAAAAAGAAAGATAACACCAAAAACTCACCCACTTAAATCTATAAGAACTGCACACGTAGAACACAAGTGGACAAAGCAGAGCCAACATCCATATATGGCACCAAGCCCTTTCTTGAAACCATCGGTCCCTCTTAAAATCCCTAATATTCTCTGAGGGGGAAAGGTTTCTGAAAACTCTCACTGCACTTTGCTGATGTAATTTCATGTCAAACTGATAAATCTGATAAAATTTAAAAAGGCAGTAAAGCAACTTTTTCTCAGTACCACTCAGAGAAAAACCTTTATTTTTTGCTCTATACTCATTGGCTTCCCCGTCACAAAATTTTCTTAAACCTTAATTGTTTCTTATAAAGGGTTAAGCCTTTTTGTTGTTTATGCGGTTAAGTATTTGTGACTACACCTCCCTATAATGGCTCAAAAGGTGTTTGCAGAAACAAGCTCTTTATTAGACCTTGGAACTCCTTTGAGGAGCCTTGTGGCACAGTGGTTAAATGCCTGTACTGCAGCTAAAACTGTGCTCACGACCTGGGGTTCAATCACAAGTAGCAGGTTCAAGGTTGACTCAGCCTTCCATCCTTCCGACGTCAGTAAAATGAGTACCCAACTTGTTGGGGGGGGGGAATATGTACCCTGCCTACTGTAATTATACTGTAAACTGCCCAGAAACTACTTGACGTTGTATGGGGCAGTATATAAGCAGAACACTTTATTTATTTATTTATTTGCTCCATTTTTATACCGCCCATCTTCCAATCTGGAACTCTGGGCAGTTTACAAGTTAAAAAAAACAAAAACAAAAAGGGAAAACCCTAGCAAGATGGATCAGTGGGCAGAAAATGGGGGGGGGAGTAAATAAAGTAAAGTAAATGAAATTAAAGGTCGCCATATGCCTCTCTGAAAAGCATGGTTTTCAAAGCCTTTCTGAAGGCGGGCAGGGACTGTGCAAGGCACAGCTCACTCGGGAGGTGGTTCCATAGCGAGGGGCCCACCACAGAGAAGGCATGGTTACGCGTAGCCGATCTCCGTGCCTCCCCGGAGGTGGGCACCCTGAGCGCGCCTGTGACATTTGAGTGGGCCTGGCCTCAGCTGACCTCTGGGAGATACACTCCGACAGGTATTCAGGGCCCAAGCCGTGGAGGGCTTTGAAAACCAAAGCTTTGCTTTAATGGTACTGAGAATGGAGTTATTGAGCTCCAAAGCAGCTGCAGATGGAACTTAACTGAAGGAGTGCACTGAGGGAAAGCTGACAATTAACCCTATGATTGGTAAAGCATGCCGAAGACCCTCCTTCCATTAAGCATAAGCACACACCCTGCCTCCTTTGGAACATAATATCTCTGCCCCCAGAAACCCTAACTTTTCCAAATTGATGGGGAAGCTAAGCCTGACATTTGCATGCCTGAGATCAGTAATTTTCCAATGAGTAGTTTTTTAAAATATTATTTTTGAAATATTCAATGGAAAATTACTGATCTCTACATAATCCCCCACTCCACCCAGTGACAGCGGTCCCATAAGTGCAGTAGTCCTCCTGAGAGGCATATGCAAATTTTGTCCAGATGTGTCTAGGCTCTCCAGTGTAGCGTGGCACAGGAGGAGGAGGTAGAGGAGGAGTGGCATCCAACTGGGTGGGAGTAGGCTGGTGGGGAGGCCTTTGCTAGGCAGCCACTTGACCCTGATGTTTCCTCTGCTGGCTCCGAGTCTGTCTCTGGTTCTGAAGCCTCCTGGCCTCTTGATGAACTTGGGGATCCTCCTATCCTGCCTCACTCCCCTCCTTAAATTCCATCCTATCCATCCTACTTCTGTGCCCATCTCCAATGCCCCAGTCCTCAGGCCAAATGCAGATCAGGAGTCTCACCCTGACTCTTAGGGAGGTGGACAGCCCATTCCCACTGACAGGGGAATCAGAACAGGTGGGGTGACAATGGGAGAACACAGCAGGCAGTGGGAATTTCAAAACCATGCTCCACTGTCCCTTCTCAGCCAGGCAAAGGGAAGGCAGGTGGTGCACCCACTTGACCCTAGCCTGGCTGAGAAGAGCACAGCAGAGCATGGTTTTGAATTCTGTGCCTTAGCATCAAGGGTGCTCCTGCAGTATGGAATTCTAAATCATACTCCATTGTGCCCTTCTCAGCCAGGCAAGGAACAAGTGGTACACACATCCACCCCTTGCCTGCTGGTCTTCTTGCTTCAGTCTTCCTGGCTGCAGAGAGGAGCAACCGGGGGGGGGGGAGCCAACCAGCCCACGCTACAGCTGTAGTGTGGCCACGTGGTCGGAAGTAAAAAATAAAATAAAATAAAATAAAATAAAGGAGTGCCGACCCGGCTCCAGAGGTGGCCAGGTCAGCACCCTAAAATAAAGGAAAAAATATAAAAAATAAAATTAGCACCAACCGCAGCACTGCCTAACCTTGATGAAATATTTTACCCTGACTAATCTGGTTTAATCTCCTGCAAACCCACTAGCAAGTCTCAGACCTCATTTGGGAATTCACTTTTCCAAAGACAAAATTATCCTTGATTCTTGCCCTCTACCATCCATACTGGTGACACAAAGGAAGATAAGCAAAAAAGGACTCAGTTTCTGACTCCATTTTTCTCTTCAACCCGGAGAAAATAGCAATAGCATTTGAATTAAAGAGCTGTCTGAAAGTCTCCATCTAATTTCCTTCCAGCAGTGTAATGACATGTCCTTTAGCCAGCTGTTTAACTACTGAATAGCTAGTGTATTGCTGTCTAAAATGGGGCTTCTACCCTGCAAACCACCAGCTGAAATTACCATGCTTACATTTCATTTACAAAGGCTTCATCTTATCCAGGTGGAATGGTGAACAGGGAGAGGCTTGAAAACCCAGACCTATATAGGAAGGAAAACCACTACCACCACCACCACCAATGGAATGCTAACCCTAACCCTGACTTCACTGTTTGCCCTGTCACCCCCCTGCTGTATCGGGAAAGCCAGGATCCCCCTGCTGTGTTGAGGGGATCCCGGCTTCCTCACACAGCAGGGGGCTGAGAGGGTGAGCACTGACTTCACTGCTCACCTTCTCAGCCCCCTGCTGCATCAGGGAGATCCCAGCTTCCAAGGACACAGCAGAGGGGCTGACAGGGTGAGGAGTGAATTCAGCGCTCACCCTCTCAGCCCCCTGCTGTGTCAGAGAAGCTGGGATCCCCCTGCTGTGTCGAGCAGAGTTCCAAATAATTAATCCCGTTTCTTTTCGGAAAAAAGTTCATTACTAATGGAACAAAATGAAACATGTAAGGAAAGGAAAAGAAACAAAATGAAATGAAATGCTATTTTTCCATTTCATGCCCATTTCTACAACCAAGCTTTAGGCCATTATAATCTTGCCCAAAGCTGCCTAGATGCCCTAAGCACATCCAATCTCGCTCGATTTCAGAAGCTAAGCAGGGTTGGCCCTGGTTAGTACTTGGATGGGAGACCACCAGGGAATACCAGGTGCTGTAGACGCCTGGAGTAGGAACTGGCAAACCACTCCAGTATTCCTGCCAAGAAAACTCCATGGTCATGGGGTCACGAAGAGTCGGTCGCGACTGTAACGACACAACACACACACAATCTTGCCTAAAAATTTAACTTTTACAGCAGAAGAGGAGGAAACTGGAGATTCTTGGAATCCTTTGTGCTTTCTCTTGATCTCTTCATCATTCCCTCCCTCCCCCACCTCTCTTCATTCTGTTTTCCACTCAGTGAGAAATAACCTCATGCAGATGTCTAAGTAATAGACATCCGAAGACTGAATTAAAAATAAATGTTCATCAGAACATCATTATCTGCCTTATACGCTTTTCTTAAATTATCACTAGGCATTCAGAACTAGCATATTTTGCTATATAGCATTCCATTGGTGGTGGTGGTGGTAGTGGTTTTCCTTCCTATATAGGTCTGGGTTTTCAAGCCTCTCCCTGTTCACCATTCCACCTGGATAAGATGAAGCCTTTGTAAATGAAATGTAAGCATGGTAATTTCAGCTGGTGGTTTGCAGGGTAGAAGCCCCATTTTAGACAGCAATACACTAGCTATTCAGTAGTTAAACAGCTGGCTAAAGGACATGTCATTACACTGCTGGAAGGAAATTAGATGGAGACTTTCAGACAGCTCTTTAATTCAAATGCTATTGCTATTTTCTCCGGGTTGAAGAGAAAAATGGAGTCAGAAACTGAGTCCTTTTTTGCTTATCTTCCTTTGTGTCACCAGTATGGATGGTAGAGGGCAAGAATCAAGGATAATTTTGTCTTTGGAAAAGTGAATTCCCAAATGAGGTCTGAGACTTGCTAGTGGGTTTGCAGGAGATTAAACCAGATTATTCAGGGTAAAATATTTCATCAAGATTAGGCAGTGCTGCGGTTGGTGCTAATTTTATTTTTTATATTTTTTTCTTTATTTTAGGGTGCTGACCCGGCCACCTCTGGGGCTGGGTCAGCGCTCCTTTATTTTATTTTATTTTATTTTATTTTTTACTTCCGACCATGTGGCCGCATTACAGCTGTAGTTTGGGCTGGTCGGCTTTTTTTTCCTGGTTGCTCCTCCCTGCAGCCAGGAAGACTGAACCAGGAAGACCAGCACCAGGTTGGAGACATCTCCAGTGCCACCATTAACAAAACGAACCGAACTGAACCAGGGTTTTGTTGTTGTTGTTTGGTTTGTTTCTTTCTAAATTCACTCTGGGGTTTGTTATTCGTGTTGTTAGGTAACAAAATGAATAATGAATAACAAAATGAACTAAAAGTTCATTTCATGCCCATCTCTACCTATGACTAACCAGAAGCATCTTCATCTTGCCAGGATTTCAAATTTGTTTGCCTTCATCCAGTCCATTGTAGATATTAGGTACTAGTTTAGGGATAAGACAGCTTCCTTGGAATTAGGTAGAAAGAAGAGATAGAACTGAGTGTTATTATCACACTGATGGCAACAATCCCCAAAACACCAGATACCACTTCTCATACCAGTCTCATGGGGGACAGAAGAGGTTGGTATAAGTCAAAGCTTAGAGTATTGAACAGGGGAACCCCAGGACCACCTCCTGTGTTCACTCTTCCATGAAGCAACTGAACCATTGCAAGACTTCAAATCTCCACCCAGTGAGGCAGTCCAGAATAAATTTAAAATCATGAAAAGGTCCAGCAAAACTAAGTGGGACATACTCCCCTGTCTAGCGCCCTATATAGATCATCCAGTAAAGCAGTGATGGGGGTGCCCCTAGGGAAAAAAATATTTCTGTGGGAAATCAGAAGCCAAGCTGTGGCTTGCCCACGGCTTGGTGTCCAAAGTTCTGATTCCAATAAGAATATTTTTCCCTAGGGGTACCCCTTTGGAGCTTCATAATTCAGCTCCCTGACCCCGAAACCTTTCCAAATTTCAGGGCGTTACGTTGAATCACTTGAGGAAGGTACCCCTGCCATTTTGGTCCTTCAGGACCTAGGGGAGCATAGCGTTTCATTTCATTTTGTTTCAGTGTTCGAATTAAGTTGCATATTTGCCAATATTCAACAAGTAGAGCTTACTCCATAACTCTCTCTCTCTGCCGTGTGTGTGTGTGTGTGTGTGTGTGTGTGTGTGTGTGTGTGTGTGTGTGTGTGTGTGTGTGTGTGTGTGTGTGTGTGTGTGTGTAAGCAATCACTCCCCCATTCTCTCTCACACACACAAACACACACATCCGGGGGGGGGGGGGAGAGAAAGAGAGAGAGAGAGAGAGAGAGCAAATAATCTATTTCAGAGCTTCCTTCATATCCATCATATTGATAAGCTGTTGTGTTTCTTCCATTTGTGCAGCAGCAATTAAATAGACAGGGAGCTCCATTTCTAATCTGGAAGATCTATGGGTCAAACTTATCTAGAGCTCACTAATCGATCTGAAAGATTAATCCTATATGTTTGGAAATAGGTTGATGGGTGGAGTAGGGGGAACATAAGAAGTCTACATTTAACTGACTGCCTCAATAGCAGTAAACATTGTAGTGACAATGTAATGGTAGCCAGAAGGTATTCTGTATATTCTGAAAAGCATTCCAGTTTTTTTTCCGCTTTTACACATTTTTCTGAATTATATTCTCTACTTTGTAGCCCAGCAACTGGTCTAGTGCCATTGTGCACTATAGCAGCTGAGGCTGTAATACCAAGTTCCTTCTCTCCTTGCTTTCAGTGGGGTTGAACTCAATGGTATCTTCTCACTCCTTGCTTCTTAAACTCCAGAATCCAGTTATGAGCTTCGAAGGCAAGGGTTGTTTGCTGGAGGAAAGCAGGATATATGCTCTGTATAGGAGGGAGGGAGCTTTCTGCCTTGCCATTTCTGGGTCAGGCATTGGTTGGGAAGGGATCTTCTGCAGTGTCAGAGGCACTGTGGGTCAGATCAATTTATAAAGCATGTTCACAACCTCAAATGGGTTCAGAGGAGGGCGACCAAGATGGTTGAAAGTCTGGACGAAATGTCTTATTAGGAGTGGCTTAGGGAGCTGGGAAAGTTTAGCCTTTCAAAAATAAGGTGAAGAGGAGATAAGATGGCCATGTTTAAATATTTGAAAGGATGTCACATTGAGGAGGAGACTGGTTTGTTTTCCATGGTTTCAGAGACTAGGACTCGGGGCAATGATTTCAAACTACAGGAAAAGAGATTCCATTTGAACATTAGGAAGAACTTCCTGATGGTTAGAGCTGTCTGGCAGTGGAATATGCTGCCGTAGAGGGTGGTGGAGTCTCCTTCTATGGAGGTTTCTAAGCAAACGCTGGATGGCCATCTTTCGGGGGTGCTGTGATGGGGATTCCTGAATGGCAGGGGGTTGGACAGGATGGCCCTTGAAGTCTCTTCCAACTCTCTGGTTCAATGATTCTATGATTTGCTGGGGCCTTGCTGGATGAGCAGGATGGAGTTTGCCTAAGAACAATCTCTTCTCTGGGTACTTCTCAAAAAAGAAGCCACTGCTGATGTGCAGAAGAAGAGAGCGAAGACTGCAATTTGAAGGAGTGGACAAGAAAAGGAGGGGAGGGGAGGCATCCCCACAATTTACTCAGGCACATAGGTGGTCTCACTATAAGTGAGAATGAGAAAATACTCCCCCTCCCCTAGTGTCTGCAATCCTGTTGCTTTCTTATGAAGGCACAAGGCAAAAGGCATAATATTCACTCAGTTCTAGCCAGCAATAAAGGAGTCCCTGCCGGGATCCTAGAGTACATGCCAAATTGACATGGAGGAGCAACCCAAAGATTTGCAGCACTGCCTGCTTAATTGCAGACCAGAAGTGAATGTTATGCCTTCTGCATTCCACATGACTAACAAAGTCACATAAATTCAGCCAATGGCTGCACTTTTAAAATGTTTCTCCCAATTTTGGAAAAACATTTATGTGCAAAATGAGGGTTGTTCTCTTGCATGGGAGGGGAAATATCATAGGACATGAATACTCCACATCAAAGACATCCTGTGCTGAGACAGCCCTTCCCAACATCATTATGGATTGTTAGTAGAGATGGGCACGACCAGGAAAAATTACGTTTTGAGTTGTTGTGTGTTGGAGCTGGCTCATTTTGGCTCATTTCCGTTTGTCGTGAAATTTTTCAAAAATTTGTTGTTTCTTTTGTTGTTTTTTCGTCTGTCGTTAGTACTGGTTTTGGGGGGGGTAGCGGGCTCCTTGAGGCACCTCTCTGGGGTGGGTGCCTCCTCTGGCCCGCTATGAAGGGAAAGCGGGCTCCTGGGGGCACCTCTCTGGGGTTGATGCCTCCTCTGGCCCGCCATGAAGGGAAAACGGGCTCCTGGAGGCACCTCTCTGGGGTGGGTGCCTCCTCTGGCCCGATACAAAAGTGTATGCATAGCCAATTGGATATGCATACCAAGTTGCAGTGGCAGGCAGAGGCACCTCTCTTTCGGGTGCCTCTGTGACTCACTGCCTGCCGGTATACGGTGCAGGTGCACTTGGACTGGGGAGGAACAAAGTGAGAGAGGACCCCTATGGGCGTCCTCTGGCTCACTAAGAAGGGAAGTGTACTTGCTGTAGTGCAATGCGAGTACACAGATCTGGCTTAGGGTTAGGGTTAGCGTTAGAGATGGGCACAACCAGAATTTTTTTTTTGAGTTGTCGTTTTTCGGGACGGGTTCGTTTCGGGTCATTTCCGTTTTTCGTGAAATTTTTCAAAAATTTGTCATTTCATCGTGTCGTTTGTCATTTGTCGTTACCGCCGCGATTTGGCGCGACTTGACTTCCCAGAGCATGGGGTTAGGGGGTAAGGGCTAGGCTTAGGGTAATGGTTAAGGTTAGGGTGGGTTAGTGAGCTGTACCTCTGGGTGCCTCTGGCCCACTAAGAACACAGTGTACTGGCGTATGGGTTAGGGTTAGGGTTAGGATTAGGATTAGGGTTGGTGGGCTTTTTATGCCCTCTCTGGCACATCCAGAAATCTCAGCAAAACCTGGCCATGCGATTGGTGGAATGGCTCCAAAAATTTGCATGGTCCCATCCCATGGCCAGCCCATCATTACGCATGCGCAGGTGTAAAAAAATAAAAATAAAATAAAATAAAATAAAATCAATGGAGACGTTTTGTTGCAAGAAAAACCCACTGCTGCTACTGTAAAAATTCAAGCATTTAAAATAGCTAATTTTCGCATGTTTCTGTGGTGCTTTGGTGGGTTTTTGGACCACGATTTCAAAAAAAATATTGAGGTCGCCATTTTGGATCCCCCCGCACCGCATGGCAAATGGAGACGCCAAGGATGCCCCCTCCCAGCCTGGTACCAGCAAGTCTCAGCAAAACCTGGCCATGCGATTGGTGGAATGGCTCCAAAAATTTGCATGGTCCCATCCCATGGCCAGTCCATCATTGCGCGTGCGCAGGTGTAAAAAAATAAAAATAAAAAAATAAAATAAAATCAATGGAGACGTTTCGTTGCAAGAAAAACCCACTGCTGCTACTGTAAAAATTCAAGCATTTAAAATAGCTAATTTTCGCATGTTTCTGTGGTGCTTTGGTGGGTTTTTGGACCACGATTTCAAAAAAAAATATTGCGGTCGCTATTTTGGATCCCCCCGCACCGCATGGCAAATGGAGACGCCGAGGATGCCCCCTCCCAGCCCGGTACCAGCAGCCCAGGACAGGAGGGGGGAAGGCTGGAGTGGGGACCCCCCCCCCAGAAACCACCCCTCTGGTAGGTGCCCTCAGGCAGGCATATTTTCACCTGCTTTTTTGGCCGGGAATCGGGTTTTTTTTTATTTCTAAAACTTTTTTTCTGTGCCGCTTGGCATCACGCAATCGCTGCGATGCCAGGAACGACAACGACAAATCAGACCCAATTTTTCTTTTGTCAGTTCGAGTTCGAGTTCTGGGGGAGTAATTGTCGTTACCGTTACCATTGCGTAACGGAAACGAGTAACGGAAACGGAAACGAGAATTTCGCCAATTCGTGCCCATGTCTAGTTAGCGCAAGGGCTAGGGTTAGGGTTATGGGTAAGGTTAGGGTGCGTTACTGGGGTGCACCTCTGGGTGCCTCTCTGACCCACTAAGAAGGACAGTGTACTGGCGTATGGGTTAGGGTTTGGGTTAGGGTTCGGGTTTGGGCTAGGGTTAGTGGGCTTTTTATGCCAGACTGGCACATCCCAGAAGTCTCGGTCAAAACCTGGCCAAGTGGCCATGCAATTGGTGGAATGGCTCCAAAAATTTGCATGGTCCACTCCCATGGCCAGCCCATCATTGGCAGGTGTAAAAAAATAAAATAAAAATAAAATAAAATAAAATCAATGGAGATGTTTTGTTGCAAGAAATACCCACTGCTGCTACCGAAAAAATCCAGGCAGTTTTAAAATAGCTATTTTCGCATGTTTCTGTGATGCTTTGGTGTGTTTTTGGACCACGATTTCAAAATAAATATTGCGGTCACCCCATTTTGGATCCCCCGTCCGCACCGCATGGCATGGCGAGCGAGTTGGCGAGACAACGAGGATGCCCCCCACCAGAGCAGCCCGGGACAGGAGAGGGGGGAGGCCGGAGACCCCTCTGGTAGGTGCCCTCACTCAGGCAGGCATATTTTCGTCTGCTTTCTTGCCCGGGAATCGTTTTTTTTATTTTTAAAACTTTTTTTCTGTGCCGCGCCGTTTGGTGAGTTGGTGAGACGATGAGGATGCGCAGCCCAGGAGAGGAGGGGGGGAGGCCGGGGACCCCCCCCAGAAACCACCCCTCTGGTAGGTGCCCTCAGGCAGGCATATTTTCGCCTGCTTTTTTGGCCAGGAATCAGGTTTTTTTTAATTTGTAAAACTTTTTCCCTGTGCCGCTTGGCATCGCGCGATCGCTGCAATGCCGCCAGGAATCACCACGACAAATCAGACCCAATTTTTCTTTAGTCGGTTCGAGTTCGAGTTCTGGCAGAGTAATTGTCGTTCTTCGTTTCGTTACGTAACGGAACGAGGAACGGAAACGGAAACGAGGATGTCGCCGAGTCGTGCCCATGTCTAATTGTTAGCCGTGGCCTTCCTGGTGGAGGTGTGAAGTGTTTCTGATTTGTCCAGGGATCAATGAAATGGCAGCTTGATAAGTAGCAGACAGATTGCCAAAATCCCCCTTGCCAAAGTTTCCACAGCCCTGAGATTAGGAATATAAATGTGGAAGAGCATTGCTTGCCACCTTATTTTGACTTATTTTGTTTGTTTGTTTGTTTGTTTGTTTGTTTGTTTGTTTGTTTGTTATATATTTCTATGCTACCCATCTTCCCAAAGGAACTCTGGGCAGTTAATAACAATAGAAAAGAAAAAAACAGAATCAAGTACATAATAGAGCATATAACAATAAGTAAGGTTTAGTGTAAGATTTTTATTATTGTTTTAATTATTTATTGATATTTGATGTTTTAACTGTTTTAATTCTTTGATTGTAAGCCGCCCAGAGACCTTTGGGTAGTGGGCAGCATATAAGTTGTATAAATAAATAAATAAATAAATAAATAAATAAATAAATAAATAAATAAATAAATAAGAGTACTAGGCAAGAGTACTCAGCTTTAAGATTGCTAAAGCGATCACATGATAGTAAAGTACTGATTGTTACAAAAGTGAGCCATTCAATGTTCCTGAGAATTTCTATCCCATCAACTGAGATGGTTTTGCTCACCCTCCCATTCAGGGCATTATGGGAAAAGTACTCTTAAAAAAGAGTGAGCTCTCCAAGCCTGGAGAGCCAAATCTGTAAAAGGAACAATGGTGGAGATAATGTCTCTCCCTGAAAGGGAGTACAACAGAAATACTATTTGCTGAAATTTACATGCTATTCGGCAATACCTTAATTTGCCTCAGGGTTGACCATCTTTTCCTGTATGTGCCAATGTAACTATCCTACAGCCTTATTTCACCTGATAGGAGCTTCCTAGTCCCCTGAAGTCAGTTGCATGGGCATAGCACAGAAGAACAGGCTTGCTGCCATTCACAATCACTGCCCAGATAGATAAATGGAATTGTCAAACCTTGTGCGCATTGGCTAGAGAGATACTGAGGCCCTGGGTTTGCCTCTGTATCAATATCGTGTTGGGCAGAAACTCTCAGAGATTCCGTCAGCGAAGTTTATTAGGTGAGCAAAGCAGACTGACATACAGCATGCCACAGAGATGTGCCCCTCTTCTCATCTCTTCATGCGAATCTTATTCTTTCAAGTCCCTCTGGGAAATAAAATAAGATGCATGAGGGTTTCTCCTTCTTTCAGTCCTGCTGGAACAGGTCACATTGTGATTGCACACCACACAGTTGCAAAATGGGGTGGCATCAGCCTCAACAATGTACAGTATCCACTTGGGCCAAGACTCTAAGAAGAGAAAAAGGATGTGGAGCAAAACATAAAGGGTTGCCAACTTTTCTCCTACCTCAACACAGTTCGAAGTATCATGCCATCCAGTTTAGAGATATAAATGTTTGACTTTGTGTAATGACATCTCTAAGACTGTGTGAGATTAAAATTCTGACTGGAAAATTTTCCTTATAACATATGCACGGCTGCACAGTTAATAAATTAAACATCGTTTTATGCTAACCTATGTGTTTAGCATTATGGCCCATGCATTTGCCCAATTCCTAAGAATACATTTCCATCTTAGTTTAATGTTCCTCAGAGTGTTTGTGAACTCCGTTGGTAATTTATGCACGATTTACTGGAAGGCTTGTGTCTTCACAGCCTGTAGCTTACATGGATATTCCATATGCATAAAAATTTGATGTGCAAGTAATTTGGAAGGAGGGGAGGGGTGGGGAGGAGAGCTGCTTCAGAACATGACAGCAGCAATAAACAAACCAGGTTATTGAGTGAATATGCTGAAGTAACCCTCAGGCAAAGTGAAAAGCCAGTAAATTACTTTACTATTTTTCCCTCCGTGAGGCAATAACAGTTAAGCACTTACTCTTTTGCGGGAGGGAAATAGGTCAGAAATGCCACGCAAGAGGAATTCCAGCATTACCTGCCTCTAGGATATGAAGCAGGTACTGACCTGTGAGTTGTACTTCTCCTCATGCTTCAGAACAGAATATCAAGACGACATTGGATTAGGAAGACATCTGCGGTTCCTCAGATTTTAACGTTTTGTCATATTTAGTCTATTACAGGAGGCTTCTTATTTCACCTTAAAGACAAATGAGTTCTAAAGAGCATAAGCTTTCGCAGACTGTGTCTGATAAAGTGGCCTGAAATCCATTAAGAGTTACATGTGTTGGAAGATGCTTCGTCTGCTTTAATTCTATAGATTATTTTTCTGAATGGTTGACACTTATGATTAGAGATGGGGATGAATTTGGGGGGGATCATATTTTCTGATGAATGTGGCTGATTCATCAAAAATTGATTTGTATTTGTCATAAATGGAGTGCCCAGTGAATATTAATTGATGAATTTTTAGTGATTTTTATTCAATTAGTTGGACTAGAAAACCAGTTTCTAGAGGACCCTTTCCTCGAGGCATTACTTTGTGGGTGTATAAGTCAGATGTCTTCTGAAACCTAATCTGCACCAAAATGTCTGAGAAGATTCTCAGTCATCCAGGTCAGTTTTTCTGGAAGTTGAGTCATGGCAACTGGACTTTTTTCTTGAGAGATTGAAACATTTTGCTGCTCATCCAAACCGATGAAACTGTTTGGATGAGCAGCGAAACATTTCAGTCTCTCAAGAAAAGAAGTTCAGTTGCCATGGCTCAGCTTCGAAAAAAAATATTCACCAAACTTAGGGCATTTATACACGACCCCTAAGCTCTGCCGCAAATGGCTGCAAGGTCCGGACCTTAAAAATGTTTACCCACCAGCTCCGGACTTTGCAGACAATTAAGTGCGACCCCGCCCACTTTAGCGCGACCAAACAGCAGTTTTCTTGTACCTGCTTTTTGGATGTGACAAATATTTGATCCGGTGTAAGGATAGTGAGTGCGGGGCTCTCCTGGCTTCTGTTTGTTCTTTTTTTGTGCCCCGCCCCTTTAAGAGATCTGAATGCTGCCGGGAACAAAAAGGAGGTAAGAAGGCATTCTTTTCTTTCTTTTTTCTCCCTCCCTCAGGCAGCCAGCAACCAGGAAGTGTGGAGGGGGGTGGGGACAGAGGAAGAGCAGGAACCCCTAAGATCTCTGGTCCGAATTTAAGTGGCCAGCGGATCTTAGGGGTTGTGTAAAAAGGCCCATAGAAGAAGGGTAGAGAGTTAAGATAAACCTCTCTGTAAGTTTGGTGTTTCTAGGTTCCTATGGGACACTCTGTCACATTTTTATACTTGAACAAAGTTATAAAAACATAAATAAAATATTGAAACATACCTTACTCAGAAGAGTACAGCAACTCAGAATTTGTGTGGGGGTTAAAACACATATAGCTGTTAAGGTTTGATGGGAAAACTCTGAGGCTGCAGCAGCATCGGGCAGGTGCTGGGGATTGTGGCTGCAGTTTGCATAAATGTAGCACAGAGGGCTCACAAGTTACTGGTCTTTGTTTAAAGCCAGTCACGCGGTTCCTGTGTAAGGTTAGTTGAGTTTTTGCTGATCCAGGTAATGTTATCCGGCATGTTTTTATGTATAATGGTTTTTTTTGTTTTTGTTTTTTGTTTTTTGCTGAAGACAAGCTCTCTAAGTTGAACGGTTAAGTATAAAATCATTTTTCTAATACAAGCTGTCTGCAAAGTTTGTTGGTATCCTGAAAAGCACTGTCTTTCTGCTGGGTCTCAGGTCTGTTTATCCAGCATGCAATGTTTTATTAAGGCTATGTTATAGTCTAATATAGGGTTTTTGAGGGGGAACTCTGTGCATATACACTCCTAATTTTTCCATCACATTCTCCTTGGGATGGGGAGTAGAGATGGGCATGAAACGAACTTTTTTTTCATTTCCATTATTCATTCCATTACGTAATGAAAATTGTGAAGAAAATGGAACAAAATGAACAGAACCACGAAAATTGGGTTTGTTACGTTTCGTTTTCGTTAATGGTGACGCACAATGAAATGAGCTGTTTTAAATGTTAAAAAACGCCCTGGACATCCATAAAAATGCAGCGATAATTATTTATACTGTCTGATAATACCTATCAGGGGGAGTTGGGGTCCTTAAAACATGCATTTATGTCTTTTCTCAGATCGCTGTATTTTTTTCCTTTAAGGGGAGTTAGGGGACATCGACCCAAAATGGCTCCCAGATGCTTAATTTTGATTTCTTGGGTATTAAAACGCCCTGGACATCCATAAAAATGCAGCGATAATGTGATAATTATTTGAAATTATTATCTACCAGGGGGTTGGGGTCCTTAAAATGTTTGTTTTTGTCTTCTCCCATCACGATGTATTTTTCTTTTCCCACTAAGGATGACAAAATGGATGTCTCCAGCCACAAAATGGAGGCAAGCCATGTGATGGGATCATGTTCAACCAATAGCACACGCAGGTTGCAGACTGGGCAGGTCTGGCAGCCACAGAGGGCATAAAAAGCTCTGGCAGCCCACGTCCTCCTTGCAGTCTCTGGTGGGAGTTAGGGTGGGATTGCTGTCTCTGCGACTCTAGCTTCAGTCCTGCAGCCTCCCTGTGTGCGTGTGTGCGTACCTCTTGGTGAGTACCCTCCCCTGCCCCACAGTGCAGTCACTCTGCGGCAGCCTTGCACCCTGGGCAATGCCGTCGCTGCCTTTGCAGCCTCCCTGCGTACCTAGTCTATACTGTGTCTCTGCCAGCATCATTTTTTTAGTGTTTTCCCTCTGGTCTGGGGCGTTGGGGGACGCCCGCGCATGGAAATGCTTTAAAAATAGTGCAAAAGCCAGTAGAAACGAAAAATGAAAAAATGAAAAATGAAAATGAAATTTTTCCAACAATTCGCAAAAAAGGAAATGAACCAAAACAGACCTCTCAACGAAAAATGAAAAACCGAAACGTCATTTTTTTTATTCGTGCCCATCTCTAATGGGGAGCTTTAGGGGTACATAACTCAGAATCTGAACCCCAAACTTAACCAAACCAGCAAGGCTTGTAGAGGAGGGGCAGAGGAAGTGTTTCTGAAAATTCAGGGCCCCTAGATGCCAGGGAGGCTTTTATAGCATTTTAAAGGGAAATGAATCAATTCATTGATTTATACTGGATATATGTCTATTAATTGATTTCTTGATTCATAAGTCATGATGAACCACGGATCATGGTGAACCAACTTTTTCTTTAAAAATCCCCACCTCGACTTTTGATTGCTCCGGTACCGAAAAGGAACCTCTTCACATTTTGCAGAAGTGCAGAGGCACTGATTAATAATGATAATCTTAAAAACTGCAGAACTATTAAAAATCAAGCCACATCAAGCACAGCCCCTATCTAGGAGGCACAGTGGAGAACCCGAGACCTCAACCACGGAACTATTCATTTGTGAGAGGAACTATTGGAAGAATCAGGCCTAAATCCACAAGGAAGTTTCAGTTAATACTTTAGGGCAGTGAAGAACTCCAGGGGAAAGTGGCTTTATTTTCTGTTTTGTCCCGTAGCTTCTCCACCAAGGCAGGATTACTTCACAAAAGTGTGGTTCATTATTGAGAATCGGTCAGTTTTTTATTCCTTCTACATTCAGTGTGTTAGTTTTTTTAATGCAGCTCTTTCCATCCCAAATATGGCAGAAATGTGAATCTGATTAAATTTATTTATTTATTATCTATTTAAAATATTTCTATCCCGCCTAGGTCTTGGTAATATTAAACACAAAAACACCCTGATATACAACATAAGACCAAACATTAAAGTAGGATTAAAATTTAAACTTCACAATAAAACAATAAAAAACATAGTTTTAAATAAAAGAACAGTGCAATTACCATGCAGGTAACAGGCCTCATGCTTAGCAGCCAGTCAAACTGCCAAAAGTCTGTATCTACAAGTGTCAGACAATAGATACTATAGTCTGTATCAACAAGTCTCAAGACAATGACAAGTGAACCAACCTAAGCACCTTAGAAAGGGATTCCACGGCCTTAAAACAACTCCTAAGAAAAGGCTGTTGGCATCACAACTATGTTTGAATAATCACTGATTCCAGCCCAAGCTCTGAGTCGTGATCTGTTGAAAACAAAGCTAGTATTTATTTCTTAGATTGTTCTCAGGAAAAAAATATATAGTGTCAGTTTCTCCTATATTAAAGGCTTATCTGGATGGAGTATTTGTTTTCCTAAACATAACTGCACAGATCTGAGCAGCATTTTTCCTACCATCCACAATGAGGTGAAAAATGTTTTCCTTAATTCAGTAGTACTTTTTCACAGCTGTACATGTTTTTCAGTTTCTCCTGCTAGTATGGTTTATCTTTAGTCTTGGTTTCTTCTGCGTGGACAGAGATAATCACTATGATACTTCTTCTTCTTCTTCTTTAATTGGTGGTCAACCTTCCAATGCAAATTCAGTTAGGGTTAGGTTAGTAGATAGACAAATAAAAATAAAAATACTTCAGGAAAGAAGACCCAACAATGGATTTCTCAAAATAAAAGATGCTTTTTAAAAAAAGATTTCCTAAAGAGGATGCCATTTTTTATTTTTTATTTTTAAAAAATCCTTATCTTTTTTCCTTTTGCAAATTATAAAGGTTTGTTTCAATTTATAAACCTATAATATTGCAAAACGTGAAACTAATGAATACTTCTCTTGTCACTTGATACAATAATGTCATAAAGCCTGGGGAACAGGAGGAATCCTTCCAATGACTTCCATAAAATGCCGTTAAAAGCCTCTTAAAAGTAACTGTTAAAAGTAGCTGTCATTTCTGCACTGTAAGTGATGTGAGGTGTTTCTTGTTAAACCCAAATTGTAATTTCATGACTGCTATTTTATCTATCTGTTATTAGATATTAGCAGGAATGAAAAAAACAAATTGCAAAATTCATTCAAAAACAGCTAATTCAGTGATTTTTTTTCATACAAATTGATATCCCCAACAAATACAAATTGACAAATAAATAGCAATTTTTAATTTGTTGCTGGTAGCTTCCCCTGACTCTTCTCTACAATTCTTCCTAGCTTAATAATGTCAGATTTATGGTGCTTGAGCTATGTACCTGCAAAGAGGCCTGCCCCAGGAAAGTTCCCCCAGGTACCTAGAGATGCTATACTTGCAGAGAAGCTTCCTCTAACTCTCCTCTACAATCCACAATCTTTGATGAAGACTGAGTTTTCCAAACAGTAGTTAAAAGGGCACTTTCTGGGGTGGGGGGTGGATGTGTGGGTGTATAACTCAGATGTCTGAAACACAATCTTCATACGACATAGAGATATTTTAGAAGACAATGTGGAAAGCTTCTCTGAAAAATCTGATTTCTCTAGGTGCCTGGGCAGAACTTTCTTGGGGGGGGGGGGGGGTTGGGGATACATAATGAAGACATCTGAAACCCAAATGCCACCAAATCAGAAGGGTTTGTAGAGGATAGTCATGGGAAATTTGTTGTCTCTAGGTGCCTTGGAGGGCCTTTTATATGGTTCTAAAGTAAAATAAATTTATGAATCGAGTTGATTCATCAGAAAAAAGTAGTAAATAGAAAATAGGAAATATAGCATTTTTGTTTTGTTTCATTTCCTTGGCTTGGTTCTGAACCCGCAACTCAATTAGAATGATTAGAATTATTTTTTCATAGGGGGGGGACGCCCCCTTTGGAGTTTAATAACTTGGCCCCCTGAACCCCAAACCTCTCCAAATTTTGTGGGCTTATAGGGAAGAGATTGAGGAAGCTTCACATGCAGTGATTTTGGTCCAAAACATGCCTGCAATCACTATTTTGGAGTACCTATTTTTATGTACTCAAACATAATAATCACAAGCATGTTTTGGCACCAAAACCACTGGGGAGCTTCCTCAAGCTGTTCCCTGGTAATCCCCAAAATCTGGAGAGGTTTGGGGTTCAGGGGTGTCTGAGTTATTTCGGAGCCTCCAAAGGGAGTCTCCATGGCTAATTGCCAGAGTGTGTACAGCACATGCCATCAATATAAGGGTTAATTGGGGTGAACTCCTTAAATTAACTGTATGGAATTTGCATAAACAGGGGTTTTTCCTCCTTTATCCAGAACTACTATCTGGAGGAGTTAATCACCCTTAATTGCTTCCAAGTGGGTCCTTTATTGATCACCCGGCCCTGCTATATTGATTATTAAAATAATTTTTCAGCAAGTACTCACCATAGGCACCTTCATTTGAATATTAATTAAAGGCTTTTTATTGAAAAGATGGAATGTCACAGGAATATTAGCTTACTGAAAAATAATAACACATGATTTCTCATCCTTACTTTATAATGTCTTCCCTTCCCCACTTTATAATAAACAAGCTTCAGAGGCAGGAGCCTCCCTACTACCTTATAGTACTACATAATTAAGAATTCCATATAGTCCATATGCAGAAAACCATTCCAGAAAAAAATCCTTCTCCTTCTCTGTCTGTCTCTGTCTCTCTCTGTTCACAGCATGGGGAAAAACAGTCACGTGTCCTTTTAGGCCAATCAGAGTTCCCTTGCTTCTTGGATGGAATGCTTGCATTCCTTTGTGATCTCAGATCTACGACAGTTCAGGCCTTCAGCTCAATATTAAAGATGTTTATGTTTGGCCTTTGAGACAGGCTTTCCTCACTTTCGATTTTTACTTTACATTAACCCCTATATGGCTGGCACACACTGTACACACTGGCAATTTTTCCCTCCCATGAGTGAGCAATGAGCGGCTTCCTGGCTCAATTAGAATGATTTTTTTCCTGGAGGGACCCCTTTTGGAGTTTAATAACTCTGAACCCCAGGGGTTTACAGGGAAGAACATGAGGAAGCTCTCCTGCCATTTTGGTTCCTCTAGGACAGTGTTGGCAAACCTATGGCATGGGTGCCAAAGGTGGCACTTGGAGCCCTTTCTGTGGGTACCCAACACCACCCTTTCACAGCCACGCAGATTCAGGTTAAATTGCTGTATTGGCACTTTGCAAAAAAATTAATGGGTTTTGAATTGCAATTTGGGCACTCGGTGTCTAAAAGGTTCGACATCACTGCTCTTGGATAAATTGTTTCATTTCTAGAGAGGGAAATGAAATTCATTCTTCCATTTCATTTTGTAACAAAACAATTCATTACATAACAAAACAACAAAACAGCATTTTTTGTTTTGTGCCCATCTCTATCATAAATTGATTTTTGTTATTTGTTCACCTTGCTGAATTATAGTTTTTCTGATTCTTTCGTATATCTGTTCATAACCCCAGAAGCAACTGGGTACCCATTAGAGGAATAAGTGACACAACACATCACCTTTTAAAAGCAAAATTTCAAGCTATGAACTTTGTAACTGCAAGCATTAGATCTGTTGTTAGAAGAGTGAAGAACATTATCTAACTGGGGATATTGGTGGAATTTGTTATAACTGCCATGTGGACACACACTGTTTTCCTATTTATTTATTTATTTATTTATTAGAGTGAAATCTCTCCCTGCTATATTTTCCCTCTGTTAACAGACAAATAGATGTGGTATTTTGTGATGAAAATATTTTATCCTAAAGAGCTGCTTTTAATAAGACACATGTGAATGTGGGTATGTTTCCAGGCTTTTTTTAACAACACACACTGCTTTGACAGGTTGGAGACTGGCTTAATGAAAATACCGACAAGTGAATAATTCCTATTGAATAATTTATTGCATAAATTTGAATCTATTTCCTATTTGCATATTCTTTATGTGCATCTTTGAACAAAAGGACTGTAAGGATTTTAAAAGCAATAAATCACTGAAAAGAAAACCTTTCATTCATGACATATTTACTGTTTTCAATACTAACTTTCTATCTACGCATGCAAAAAGTATAGAATAGATAACACATAGCCAGCGGTAACCTCTTTCCTCAGTCTCACATTTATACTACTGCTCCCCACATCTCAGGTTTTCTGAATTCTAGGACTTCCCCTTCTTGTTTCAGACGGTATGTTCTGTTTCATGACTCATGAAACTAGTAGAACTATCTATTCAAATGAACCTTCTGACTGGATTATGCCATCATAAAAATATAACAAGAGCCATGCTGGACCAGGCCAAAGACCCATCTAGTCCAGCTCCCTGTATCTCACAGTGGCCCCACCAAATGTGTCTGGGAGTACACAAGACTAGATATGTCTCCTGATGCCACTCCCCTGCATCTGGATCTTGAAGTACTCTGGTTTTAAGCCTGGAGATGACACATCTCCATCATGGTTTGTAACCTGTGATGGATTTTTCCTCCAATAATCTGTCCAATCCCCTTTTGAAGGCATCCATGCCACATGCCATCACTACATCCTATGGGAGTTCCACAGACTAACAACATGCTGGGTAAAAAAAAATATTTTCTTTTTTCTCTTCTCACTCTCCCAACTGTCAGTTTGAGTGGATGTCCCCTAGTTCTGTTATTTTGTGAGAGGGAGAAGAACGTCCCTCTGTCCACTTTACTCACGCTCTGCCTTATTTTCTATGTCTCAATCATTTCCCCCCTCAGGTGCCTTTTTCCAGACTAAAGAGCCCCAAATACTTTAGCCTTTCCTTATAGCAGAGGTTCCCCCAGCCCAGAAATCATTTTAGTAACTCTCTTCTGCGCCTTTTCCAGATCCTCTATGTCTTTTTTGAGAGATGCTGACCAGAATTGTACATAATACTCCAGGTGTGGCCTTACTATCGTTTTGTACAATGGCATTATAATGTTAGCTGTTTTGTTTTCAATCCCCTTTTTGATAATCCCTAGCATGGAATTGGCCTTTTTCATCCCTTTTCTTCTCAAAATTTATTTTTTTTAGTATAACAATATAGACTTTGTATGTGTCTATCAAATGAAAACTACATTTATTAGGGGGTCATATCTTTGTTACTGCCCAGAAACAAATGGTTGTAATATGTTTATGCACAGAATAACTCTAAGGAGTATATCACCACCTCAGTTAGAACATTGCTTCACTCCAGATAGTATTTGAGATAGTGGATTTTAAAGATGTGTCATGATACTATCAAATATACTTAAAAGTAAGAGTTGTTTTAATAATATAAAGAACTTGTGCTTGTAGGGAGATCAGTAGGATCTGATGTTCCCCTCAAAATGACACCAGTGGTTCAGACGCCACTCAACCACCCAACATGCACAGCTATGCTCTTCCAAGATTCCCTCACCTCAGGTGGGATAAAGTCACCCCCTTTAGGAATGTAGATAAGGTTATGTGTACAAATGAAAGCTCAGTGGGGGAATGGGACTGGTAAAACCAGTCTTAGAATTCTCACTTACCTGGAAAGCCCTATTAGGGTCACTAGAGGTCAAACACCACCACCACCTCCATACTTTCATTATTACCCTGCACCTGCTTTTTCTGAAGTATTTGGATTAGGGATACCATGTTTTTACCTTAATTGGGAAGGGGCAGTCCTGGAATCCTATTTGCATCCTTTAGGTCACTTTTCAAATACTATTTTTATGGCATAAGATCAGCTTTTAATCAAGCCAGGAGCTGCAATGTTTTGATATTATATAATGTTTGGTGCCCATATAACTAGCTGAGTTAAAATTAATAAAAAAACAATTTACGAGCCAAAATCTAGGATCCTCTTCATGGGTTCATCTAACATTTCCATGCTATTTGCATTCACACCAAGTCTTCCAATAGACAGGTCTTGTTAAAAATATGCCATATCAGAAGTGGTTGTTAATACAACGATGTCATATATAGCTCTTTTTCTATTTTACAAGAAGGACTACGGGGCATAAAATGACATTTCATGCAAATTTAGTTGCTCTTTCTGAGGGTTGTCTTGAGATTCTTTGCACATGCATAACTCAAGAGACTGCATTGCTCTCTCACTTGTACTCTCTCTTTGCACACATAAAATCTCACTTATCCATCTCTATTCACTTCTTTCCTCAGAGAATATTTCATCTATTCTCTCATGAAAAGGTTGCAGCAAAACTGTTGAAATCAGCTAATCTTGCAATAGCTTCCTTGTCTCAGAGTTAAACATTTGGAATGTAAGCAGAAGAAACAATGTGGAATGGAGTCGAACTGTACTTTTCCATTTATCAATAGTGTGATTTCACCAAACGTTCAGATGGACCCTTTAGCAATCTCATGAGATTAACCTCATCTAAGTTTATATTACTTTATGACCAGCTACAATTAAATTATTTTACCCAAACCCCTAGTGTCCCCCTAATATTCAAAAATTGTATGCAGGATGAAGGGGTTTGACAAAAACAAAAACCAGCATTGGACACTGGTGAAATTGAAACAGGTTGGTCCGTCCAGACCCAGTTCTTGGACTGCTCAGCCCTTAGACAACTACATTCCTGCTGTGGCAGGGAGTTTGTACCAGGCAATTGTTCTAGTTTTAGGAGGGGAAAATTCCAGACAAGGCAGAGCAGAGATGTTTGTACATGACTGGAGCATATACTGGGTGGTTCAAGAAGATACCCTAACTGGACTAGTTAGGGTGCCCCTACAAAGTGCTGAGGCTTCAACTGGTATCAGTGGAGTGATTTGAATGCTGAAATTTGGTGCCTGATACTTCAGAAAAAAAAGAAGAAAACATAAAAATAAGAGATTGACAGCTGAAACCCCCCTGAAAGTCAAAGCATTTCCAATTTCAGATCCCTGGGGTAGGTCCAGATAGATCGCACCAGGGTCTATTTACTCCCACCCCACCAAGTGGCAATGATGGGCAGGGCAAGCATTCTTCTCCATCCATCCATCCATCCATCCATCCATCCAGTCCGTCCGTCTGTCCGTCTGTCCGTCTGTCCGTCTGTCCGTCCGTCCGTCCGTCTGTCTGTCTATCTATCCATCCATTTAACATATTTATATCCCTCCTTTCTCCTTAAAAAGAACACAAGGTGGCTCTTGTGCATTGATGTTGCATTCTGAATGACTAATAAGACTAATTTTCATTACACACATAGGAGTGTTCTCAATGCCATCTTCTAAAGCAGCGGTTGCCAACTTTGAGTCCCCAAATGTTCTTGTACTAAAATTCCTTGAAGCCCTCAGCACTAGCTGTGCTGGTTAGGATTTCTGGGTGTTGTAGTCCAAGAATATCTGATGGCCCAAGGTTGGAAACCACTATTCTAAAGCAATGGCCCTCATCCTATGTAATGGATTGCTATATACAGGGAGAAAGAGTCAATAGTATCAAGTAACTTAGCAGAATATGCATACATATACATAATCCCCTCTCCATATGATTTTCAGAGCTGAAAATTTTGACTAATGCTGTTCTTGAATCTTAAATATGCAAGGCATTTAAAGAGTTGTCAAGACAATGGATAAAGTAAAATCACTCAGTGGGGCTTTTCCCTTCTGGATTATGCAAGAATGTAGAGGCCTCCTCCGTATTAAATTCACTTTGACAGCTGCTTAAAAATTTACCAATCCTAACAACACAGAGTCAAAGTAAAAATAAAGACTGTAGATAACTCAGCTTCCTCCCTTCCCTCACTCCACTTTGAAAAACATTATTGTAATCAAGGGAGACACGTTTAACTGTATTATTTCTGAGAGGTGGAAATGACTGATTTCTTTGTTCTCCTCTGTTTTGCTGTGTACCGTCTCTGCAAACAGACAGCCCAACACAATAAATATTCCCACAGCTACATACAGAGACCCTATGGCCCACTCATACATGGGGATTAGAGTTTTCACTCGTCCTTGGTCAGCATGGCCAGTATTCAGAGGTGCAGGAAACTGTCATCTAAGTAGGTCATAATTTGCCCAATTTTGGCACAGTGTTAAGAATCAGTCCCAATGAGTCCACAATTTTAAACCCACATTGGCCATGAGGTTCACTGGAACTGTCATCTTGTCTCTAATAGTTTCATGGCATTCTTAAAATATGGAGAAGCAGAATGGTTTTCAATATATCAGAGAATGGTGTGTTTTATTTCTGTATCTGTTCAAATTGTGCATGGAACATTTCACGTAGAAAACTGGATTCAAATCAGATAGAGGCAGACAATGAATGAACTAGGATTGCTAAAGATTTTGTATGCCTTGATTCCATCATCAATCTGAACGGAGAATGCAACTAGGAAATCAAAGAAAACAAAGACATGGAAGGGTGGCAATGGAGAACTAAGAATGATGAAAGGACATGTCACCAAGGTCAATATCATCTACATGGCTGCATTTGTGGTTACTATTAGAGATTGACACGAAATGAAAAAGAATTTCATTCCATTATTCATTATTCGTTTCATTACGTAACAAAACAAATAACGAAAATGGCAATGAAATTGGAACGAATCGAACAGAACCACAAAAATTAGGTTCGTTACATTTTGTTTTCATTAATGGTGACACGCAATGAAATGAGCTGTTTTAAATGTTTAAAAAGTCCTGAATATCTGTAAAAAACCCAGCAATAATTATTTATTCTGCCTGATAAACCCTACCAGGGGGATTTGGGGTCCTTAAAATGTGCATTTATGTCTTTTCTCAGATCGCTGTATTTTTTTCCTTTAAGGGGAGTTAAGGCTTAGGAGACATTGACCCATACTTTCTTCGGTATTAAAACACCCTGGACATCCGTAAAAATGCAGCGATAATTATTTGAAATTATTACCTACCAGGGGGGTTGGGGTCCTTGAACCGTTTTGTTTTTTTGTCTTTCTCCCATCGCAATGTATTTTTCTTTTCCCTTTAAGGATGACACAAAATGGATTCCAGCCACAAAATGGATGCAAGCCATGTGATGGGATCATGTAAATTCTTGGACAATTTCAACCAATAGCATGCCCAGGTTGCAGACTGGGTAGGTGTGGCAGCCACAGAGGGCATAAAAAGCTCTGGCAGCCCCCTCCTCCTTGCAGTCTGTGGTGGGAGTTAGGGTGGTATTGCTGTCTCTGCAACTCATTACTTTAGGCTAGCCAGGCAGGTGTGTATCTCTGTGTTCCTGCTGACTGCAGCCTGGCTCTTAGGGGAGAGAAAGAAGAGATTTCTCTTGCAGCCTCCCTGTGTGTGTGCATACCTCTCGGTGAGTACCCTCCCCTGCCCTGCAGTGCAGTCACTCTGCGGCTGCCTTACGCCCTGGGCAATGCCAGCCGCTGCCTTTGCAGCCTCCCTGCGTACCTAGTCTATACTGTGTCTCTGCCAGCATCATTTTTTTTTGGTGTTTACCCTCTGGTCTGGGGCGTTGGGGGACGCCCGCGCACGGAAATGCTTTAAATTGTGCAAAAGGCAGGTAAAAATGAAAAATGAAAAAACAAACCAATGAAACAATTTTTTTCAAAAAATTCACAAAAAATGAAAATGAACCGAAATGGGATCTGCAATGAAAAATGAAAAACCAAAACATCAGTTTTTCAATTCGTGCCCATCTCTAGTTACTATGCATTAGTATGAAAATGGGACACTGAAGAAAGCTATCAGGAAAGGCATCAATTCTTTCAAAATATGGTGCTGGAGGAGAGCGCCATGGGCCCCCAGAAAAACAAATGAGTGGGTTCTCTAAATCAAATCATCCCTGAACTGTCTTTGAAAGCAAACATGATGAAAATAAGCTGTCATATTTTGCACATATCATGAAAAGACAAGTCTTACTGAAAAAGGAACCACTGCTGATGGAAAAAAGTGGAAGCCAGCAGCAAAGTACCATCAAGAATCCATACAAGGTCATTATATCCACAGAAGAGCACTGGGCAGATTAGGCATCAATCGGTGTGCCCTTATTTGGTCACAGAACAGATGTGTGGGACAATGCACACCCTTACTGAAAATAGTGACATATATCCTATTCCATAGTCCCATTGGTGAGGCTGCAGTGTATCACCAGCACTGGCCGATTGATGCCAATAGGAGAGTTCCTACTTTGATTCTCAGTTGCACACCACTCATGCACAATGGGATGGAGCCACACACAACCAGTCATTCTGAGACTCCCTAATGAGATGTATCCTGGGAATAAGGAGCTTCTGAGCTTCCTAGTGTTCTTCAAAAGCAAGACCAGTCCTTTCCTTTTTATTGTACAGTCCTAAGCACATCCGATCTCACTTGATTTTGGAAGCTAAGCAGGGTCGGCCCTGGTTAGTATTTGGATGGGAGACCACCAGGGAATACCTGGTGCTGTAGGTGCCTGGAGGAGGAACTGGCAAACCACTCCAGTATTCCTGCCAAGAAAACTCCATGGCCATGGGGTCACGAAGAGTCGGTCACGACTGTAACAACACAACACACACACATTTTGTTGCTATTATTCTGCACAGGAAAACCCTCATTATTTATATAATTGAGGAAACTCTCAAATAATGCCCTTTCTGGTGCTCAGGAAAAGCACCTGCACAATTTTTTTCTTCTACCCTTTGCAGCAGAACCTCATGCAGAAAAAAATGCCATTCTGCACAGAAATTATGTTATCATGTGTATTTGGGGAATTATTTTAAAAAATTGACCAAGAAATCCCACAAGATTCCCTACAATTTTCAGAGGGTGAGAGGAAAATTTAGTATTTTTGTCTTCTGCTTTACTCCAAGGCTCTAAGATGGAGGACCTCACGTAGACCCAAGATGTCTTATGCCTTGGCGTTTAGGTTTTGATGTACACAATTAATTGGGAGGCAGATTCTTGTTTTCTTTTGTCCTGAGGCAGTGTTGTGAAAATGAAATTGCAGCTTGTCCATAAAAAGCACAGTCTGGATTTGGAACGTAAAATAGGCTTCTTGTCAAGAAGAAGATATTTTCTGTGTAAATGCAGATAAAGCAGTGGGGGGGGGGGAGAAACACAGGGCTTTGATGATTTCTTACAATGATTCTGGGAAAAAGCAGGGTGGTTGAGGGGTGCACTCTGAAGGATTCCAAGTGTCTCTGAATTTCACTTCAGGCTACAAAGAAGATTAGGTTGCTTTTGTGATGTGACAGTTTTGAATCTATCTTGTATGCTTTTTTTCCTTAATGCTGTCAAAGACCTCACAGCAGCAAAGGGATGTCCCATGTCTGATTCGACAGAAACAGGGATCACGTACTACCAGCATATGGATCTATTCTGCACTAAGAACCAGCTGTTCCCTGCCCTGGCTTCTGGAGCCCTCAGACCCATCAATTTGTGCAAATGACTACACTACATTCACATGGCTCATCTTCTTCCTGAGTGTCAGCTCCATCAAACTGTGTAAAAGATAAATCAGTTTATGATAGACCAAACATTTGCTCTCAAGGTAAGATTAAAATGCCAGGGACAGAACTATATTGATCAGGCTGGTTCAACTTTTAATGGGATTTCAAACCTGAGAAGGGAAGCCTTTGCTTGGTTTTGTTGGCAAGGCAGCCTGAAGGAAGGAAGGAAGGAAGGAAGGAAGGAAGGAAGGAAGGAAGGAAGGAAGGAAGGAAGGAAGGAACATGTGCCAATGGATTTTTACCTGAGTGGTGCTGAAAACTCACCCTGTTATCCCAAATCCCACCTATAAATGAATGGCTTGAAAAACAAATGTTTCACTTGATATTTGAGCACTTGATGGCAAATTCTGACACAAAAGGAACCTTTCAAACATTATTTATGGCAAGATACCGTAATTTCTTTGGTGATATTGTACAATATTGTAAAAAAAAAACCAAATCAAATTAGAATGAAAAAATTCACTCAGAAGAACACCATATGGGAAGTCAGACAGTGACTATCAATGGCTCATTCTCCAAACTTGCTCAGATATATGACACGTGAAAATGATCTTGGAATTGTTGTAGATCAGTGGTTCCCAACCTTGGGTTTCCAGAAGTTCATGGACCACAACTCCAAGCAATCCTGGCTAGCACAGCCAGTGGTGAAGGCTTCTGGGAGTTTTAGTCTAAGGACATTTAAGGACCCACATTTGGGAAGAACTGTTGTAGATAAAAAGCTGAATATGAGCAGCAGTGTGATGTGGCTGCAAATGCTATTTAGGCTGCATTAACCTGTGTGTATTCTCTAAATCCCGCATTGTACTAGTTCCCCTCTATTCAGCACTGGTTTGGCTTCATTTTGAGTAATGTATCCAGTTCTGGACATTATACTTTAGGAAATATGATGACAAATTGGAGTAAGTTCAGGGAAGGGCAGTATGAGTGGAACTGGAACTGGAAATCAAGTCATCCATGGAAAGAATGAAAGAACTGGGCATGATTAGCCTTATACTGAGGGGTAATAGAATAGCACTCTTCAAATACTTGGAAGATTGCCATAAAAACAAGGAGCATGATCTGTTCTCCATCAAGTGTACAGCAAATAGGCTCCAGTAACAAGAAGTCAGATTTTGGTAGAATATCAGGGAAAATATATTATGTGTTAGAGCAGTGCAAAAATGGAACCAATTATCTCAGGAAGTGGTGAGAACTCCAACACTGGAGGCATTTAACAGACTACTAAACAACCATCTGTTAGATATGCTTTGATTGGTATGGATTTCTGCATTGAGCAGGGAGATGGGCTTGATGGTCCTTCCAACTCCATCATTCTTTGAGTCTATCATTCATTCTGTTTAATGAGGAAGTGCAAACAGCTTCGACTCAAGGTGGTGTAGTGTTACACTGTACCATCAGATTTATGCAAGGGATAATTATTTGCCCATGCTCATCCCAGAGAATGCAAGAAAAAGAAGAGCTGACAGCTCTTAGGAACTTGAATGGCTTCTTAAGGCCAACCCAGTGCCCTTATAACCTCTTCAAATGCTGTTGATGATTCTATTTTTTGCCCAACATTTTTTTACTGCTGCCTGCTCCCTTCTGTTGTGCCACCCTGCCTCCCCAAACCCCGGCCTGTCAAAAAAAAAAAAACAGCTAGGAGGCAGGGTCACAAGGGAGAATGGAGCAAGCAGCAGGAAATTTAAATGGAGCACTGCTTGCTCTGTTCTGCCTTGCCGTCCATCTCTCAGCTGATTTTTTTTTGACAGGTTGGGAGGTGGGGAAACAATTCGGAAGCTGCCTCCACCCAGATGGGTTTTTGACAGGTCAGGCTGTTCCCCACCTGTCAAAAAATGCACTTGGGTGGCGGTAGCTTCTGAATTGTTTTGTTACTCATTTCATTTCATTACAAAACTTCTATTAAAAAGTCATTTAGTAACGAAGCAAAATGCAATAAGTAACAAAACAAAACACTAATTTTCTGTTTCCTGCCCATCTCTATTCTCCACGGAGACTCCTTTTAAAAATACAGAAGGAGGATCTAACCTGGCGACATCCAGTCTAGTCAATTCCGATTCCATAATTCTTGTTCAAGAGATTGCCAGTGGAATAACCAAATTAAATCAGCATGCTACCTAGCTGGGTAAAGCTAGAAGGGACGGGTATGGAATGGAAAATGTGCTGCATCACCTCTGCTGGCCCTAGATTGCTCTGTTAAAGGTTTCAGATGGGGGGGGGGTCCTAATGCTGTTTATCATGGACTAGAAAACTAGGATCTCAATATAAATGAGCCTCTCTGAAAAATGGCAAGAATGACATTGAGATCTATAGCATATCCTACATCTTTTTTTTCTGAGGCAACTCAATTGTGGACTCTGCTGGGGAGGGTCAATGACATGACATCAAAATCTGTGGTTTGGAAGCAGAAAACATTACACCACAAACTGTGCAATGTCGAGAATATAAGTGGCATGATGTTGGCATCACCAAAGAGGAGTTAATTTGTAAATGGTTTCTGTTGCTGAATTATTGAATGCCAGCTAGCTACCTTGTTAGATCGTATCCATGTATGTGTACACATCCATCCAATCTGCAAATGTGTTTTACAGAAGTTCACAAGTGGTTCCAGCAAATGGATTTGTCTTCCTGAGTTTGCTTTTGAATATCAAACAAATCTTGACTCAAAAGAGTCCCTCCAATGACTGTTAATAAGAAGAAAAAGTAGCTGCTGGGTAGCTTAGTGGTTTAGGCATCTGGCAAATTACCAATTATAATTATTTTTGTTTATTTGTAAAGAGCGCCTCTTCATTACTCTTCTTCTTGCTGTAGCAACTCAAAGGGACATTCAATTTTTGAAATCTGTATATGTTATTTTAAAGCCTTTTTTAAAGTCACTATTTCTTAAGAACAGATTAAAGACGATCCAAAAGAGCAATAAAAAGACCAACAGTGTATGCATATCCATATCACTACTTTTATCAGCAACACATATCAAAGCAGATCCCCAGTGCTTTCTTCATTGGTTCTTAAAAGCAATTTAAATATCTATTGAACCATTTCAATGAATGGTGTCATTAACAAAGAACAGGACAAGATATCGATGTGTTTGTTGTTGAGTCACATCCATCATCATCATCATCATCATCATCATCATCATCATCATCATCATCATCATCATCATCATCATCATCATCATCATCATCATCATCATCAATTTACACCCCACCCATCTGGCTGAACTGGCCATTCTGGTCAGTTTACAACGTTTCAATAGCACAATACATGACCAAATAAGAACATAATAAAACAATTATAATAAACACAAAATAAATTATAAAATGTAATAGAAATAATAAACTTGTGTGCTGTCAGGTCAATTCTGGATTATGGCAACCCTTTCCAGAGATTTTAGGTACAGAGCACAGCACTCAGAGCTGATTTGCCATCCCCTTCTTTTGTGTGATGCCAGCTCACAGGACAAAGCAGTCATGAGCATTTACCTCCAAGTCCCAGGTCACTTGGTTCAGAATGTGTCCCCATAATCTTCTGGAAACCCCTTCCTGATCAAGGGGATCACAGTGCACCATAATGTATTGAAATCATCTTTCTTCCTCAAGCTGCAACATAGGTTCTACCTGGGATGGCCCTGCCAATAACTAGTATATAGAACTATGAAAGAGAATAAGTAGATTTAGATGGACTAAGAAAATAAGCAGTAAAACACAGATTCTCCCAAAGAACAAAGACCCTGTACACTAGGGGGCATCATGTTTCTGACTGCATACTCATCACCTTACAAAGTGAGAGTTACCTGGGGCTACTTTGAAAAACTATTTCTTCCTCTCCTTGTCCTGTATCATTGTGGGACACTTTGCAACATTTTTTTTCATTCCATGGTCAAATCAACAGACATGTGCTACTCTACTTCCTTCAAAAGTGTATTTGTCTACTGAACGTCATTTGCTAAAATAGTTGTCCCCCCCCCCATGCAACACTGCATACATTTTAAAGTTGTGCACTCTTTTTTTCCACTTTGAAACATCCCACAAGTATTTCCAAATGTGTATTCCTGAATCAAAGTACAATTCTCTTTGCAACAGGTCTCCAGAGATTCAAAAAGGCTGTGTTACCAGAACTATTAAATTTAACAAAATTGTATTCCCTCCTAGTGGACTGAATAGAAACAAAGTAATAAGGTTCGGCCAGAGAATAGCAGTCTAGACTAGAGATGGGCACAAAATGAAAAATGACACGCTGTTTTATCATTTTGTAAGGTTACTAAACATTTTGTAGAGTAATGAAACGGCAGACAGCGTTTCACTACAAAATGAAAAGAAATGTCTTTTTTCCAGTTGAAATAAAACTTTTTGTTCTCCCTTGCCACCCCTACTTCCTAGGTGGTTTTTTTAACAGGTTGGGCTGTGGGGAGTGGGGGCAGGGTCCCCACAGCTCAACCTGTCAAAAAAACTGTCTGGGGGCAATGGCGACAAGGGAGAATGGAGCAGGCAGTGGTAAATTCAAACCCTGCTCCATTCTCCCTTGTCACTCCCAGCCCCAGGTGTGTTTTATCAACAGGTCAGGCTGTGGAGAGGGGGGACGGCCCCCCTCCCCACAGCCCAACTTGTCAAAAAACCCAGCTGGGTGGCAGTGGGGAGAACTGGAGAGTGGAGCAGGCAGTAAAAAATCCAAAACCCTGCCCCTTTCTCCAGTTCTTCCCCCTGACACCAACACCCAGCTGGTGCTTCTTGACAAATCGGGCTGTGGGGAGGGAGGGTGGAACCCTCCCCACAGCCTGACCTATCAATAAAACCAGCTGGGTGGCAGCAGCTTCCAAATCATTTTGTTACTCATTTCATTTCGTTATGAAAATTCTATTAAAATTTGTTAGTAACAAAATGAAATACAATGAGTAACAAAATGAAGCAAAACAAACACTCTTTTTCCATTTCGTGTCCATCTCTATTCTAGACTGCTTGTCAGGCATGTGCAAGTTTGGAGTAGGAAAAAAGGAGATTTTTCTGCTTCATACTGTATTTTCCACAATTTCTAATTTTCTGCATATTCAAATGAGGGAAGAAATTAGAAGAATCAGTGGGAAAATTCATTGTGGGACAAACGGACATGGGCTGAATCATTTATGCAGACGAAACGCTTGAATGTTTTGAGTGTTTAATTCTTAAATGCCTGTTTATTCAACCATATTAGCTCTGAATTACAATCACCACTGCTTTTTTCCTGAGAGGCCTGAATTCTTTAAAAAATAAATAGCAAACAGGTCCATCATGGTCCTTTTCATGCTGGATATAGCAGGATCTTCAGAACGGTGAATATTTATACCCAACTTCATTTTTGAATAATTTATCAAAATTGCTAATTACATACAGAGGACAAAATAGCTAATCTTTTAAAAATATGCAGAAAGAAAGCACAAATGGAAACAAACTTGTATCTCAAGACTATAACTCTGCATGGTCCTTCAGATCTAACCTCAGGCTGTCTAATTAAGACACTCTCCAATCTCCATTCCTGGAGAGGTCTGATCTGGCTGAGGGACACATGTTTGAGTTACAACTCACTTGGATTACAGCAATGCACTCAACGTGCAGCTGCCTCTGCAAAGTGTCAGGAAATGTCAGCGGGTTCAAAACATGGCGGCCAGATTGCTTATTGGGGTTGGTTATGGCAGTGGTGTGGTGTAGGGAGGGCAAGGGGGCGGGGAGCCCTAGGCACAGCAATTAGGGGGCACCAAATCACCTACCACCCCCTTTGCCCACCATCTCCGAGTCTGGCTGCAGGCAGGCAGGCAGGCAGGCAGGCAGGTGAGAGTGGTGGCTGCAGTGCCCTCCTCCTCCTCCTCCTCCTCCTCCTCCTCCTCCTCCTCCTCCTCCTCCTCCTCCAACTCTTCATTGCCAAGCATAGAAAAGGTAAGGTGCACATGCACTAATGTGTGCACGCACGCACACACGCACACACGCACACATACACACACCTGCCTCCGCCCCCCCACACACCACATGCCCACAGGATTGCTGCGTGGATGGGATGGAGTTGGGGAGGGCGGAGGGATGCAAAAAACAACTTTGGCCCCAGGCACCCCAAAACTCTGCTATGCCGCCAGGTTATGGGGATCACATAAACTCCCTGTTACAGCAGCTTCACTGGCTGCCACTCTGTTTCTGGGCACAATTCAGAGAACTGGTTGTAACCTATAAAAACCTGATCAACTTGGTTGGAGCTACCTCAAGGCCTGCATTTCCCTTTATGAGCCTGCTTAGGTGTTAAGCTCATTGGGGCAGGCCTTCCTCTCCATCCCACCACCTCCACTGGTACATTTGTTGCGGGACACAGGAGAGGGCCTCCTCTGTGGCAACACCCAGTCTTTGCAACTGCCTCCCAGAGGAGATCAGGCTGGCTGGCACCTTTGCCATGCTTCCATAAGCAACCAAAGATCTTTTTTCTTCAGGAAAAAATTCCCTCAGAGACTGGCTGCCTGAATAAGATTTTGAAATTGATTGTTGTCCCTTATATCTTCATATGTGTGTTTAGTTTTGCTTTTGTTTACCATTTCTTAGAGTAGCATTTGTGTGATCCTTTTTAGTATTTGTATACTTGTTTTTAGCTTTAAGTATTGTCTTTTAATGGTGTAAGCTGCCTTGAGTCCATTTTAATGAGAAAGGTGGGTTAAAAAGATTTTAAATAAATAAATAAAATAAACAAGACATCCACCCTACTTTTAGGTTCCAGCTAAGGATGTAACTTCACCGTTGTTTCATCCTCACCAGCAAGGAGTGCCTGAGGGATCATAGTACGCTAACATTTTCTGAATCTGGGAGGGTTTTCTTACAAAACAAAGCAAAAACTAAAATAAGAAAGCCACAGAGTAGCAAAGCAATAAGGGAAAGCAAACATGGCTGCTGCTTTGTTTCATAGACACATTTGCCAGTTTTAAGACTTGGATGCATTCTTCTTAAGGAGCAACCCATCTTTCTGTGATTGCTCTTTGTACAGGGAGGCCTTAATACCAGAGCTGGGGATAAGCCTTTATTTTCTTCTCCACTGGAGATAAGGAATGCCAGCCAGTTTATGTGGCATTTGGCAAGATTAGAGGTGTTATGGATGCGTGAAAGCCAAAATGAATAAGGACAAGGACTTTAGTAAGCATCCTTCACTTCCTTAGCTCCCACCCACCCATGGTTGGGATGGGATCCCATCCCAAACGCTACTGACACCACTGCTCTGCTTGCCACCCTAGCTCAATGCAATAGGAGCAAAGTCTGGAGGGTTTTCTTTATAGTCAAGCAGGCATTTTTCCGCCTGCTTTTTTGGCCCGGGAATGGGTGGGGGGAGAGTTTAAAAGTTTTTTCCTGTGCCGTCCGTGCCGCTTGCTTGCGCTTTAATTGCGGCGGCCAGCGGCGAGACTGGGCTTTTTGCTGGCTGCGAGTCTGCGGCGAGTCCCACCAGAGCAGCCCAGGACGGGGGATGGGGGGGGAGGCCGGGAACCTCCAGAAACAACCCCTATGGTAGGTGCCCTGAGGCACGGCAGGCATTTTTCCGCCTGCTTTTTGGCCGGGAACCGGGTTTTTTTAACTTTTAAAAACTTTTTTTCTGTGCCGCGTGGCATCGCGCGATCGCGCGATGCAAGGAACGAGCACGACAAATCAGACCAAAATTGTTCGTTCGTCAGTTCGAGCTCGAAGTCTGGCGGAGTAATTCCCATTACCGTTTCCTTAGAGTAACGGAACCGAGTAACGGAAATGGAAACGGGAATACCACTAAGTCGTGCCCATCTCTAGTAAGCAAGGGCAACTGCTTCCTACTTCTCTTTGTCTTGTTGCAGTCTACCAGCAGTCAAGTCCTAATGCAGAGGACTTGGAAAAAGGCACAGCCTCTCCAGTATACAGTCTTAAGAAGTCAGCGTGTTTGCAGCTCCTTGTTACATGTACGAAATTAAATGTTTATTAAGGTCTAAAAGGCCACAGTGTTTTTCTAATTAAAGGAGAAAGTTGTGAGAGTAAGTGTTTATCGCTCTCTGGAAGTATTAGACTTGGGCAGAAAAAAAGAGGAGGGAATAACCACATGAAGAGAAAACACAGCAATGGGCTATAACGGGGATTTTCAGTACAAGATGGAGAAGTTGAAAGAGCTGCCATCAACATGCAGAAGTCCAAATGCAAACTCAGTATTCCATGAATTTACAGGAGACAACCCTGCATTTCTAAAAAGGTTTCTACATATTGGCCACTCAGCTCCTATTAAGTTCAGCACCAGTGCCTTTGAAACTCTTAAAATAAGGACATATAGGAGATAATCTATGAAGACAGAGAGGAAGCACATTTTCAGCCATATAGAAAAGTACTTCCATTTTTGCAAGGTATTTGGGATAGCATCAGAAGGAAGCACCTTTAATGTTGAACGAGGCAATTCTGATTGGTTGGAGTAATCGGTGCAATCCATTCACTGCCCTCATTGAATATTTGCATAGTACAAAGTACATAATGCAGCAGCATGTCATGATATTTCTCACATGATCCCTGATCAGTCTAGAAAAAGAAGAGTAGTCTGAAGTGCTTTGGCCAAAGCTCTGTTCATGACCCAGACTCAGTCTTTGGTAGCTATTTGAGGTTCACTCAGTTTTCCATCACTCTGAGGTTGGTAAACGGAGTACTCAACTGGCTATGTGGTGCAATGTGTAGCCTGTGAACAGCCCAGAGCGCTCTTTTGCTGGATATAGCAGCAGGAGTCGCTATTTGCTTTTTTGAAGAGTGTTGAGAAGATACAAGTGCCAGTGGATTCACCCCCCAGCTTTACATTATCCTTCACATTCTACGCTGGTATAATGCCGGGAAAGGGTTATATCATGGGAAATTGTCAAAGCTCATAGATCTCAGAATCAGGCAGTCTGGAAATCTATCCTAGTAGTCTTATTCTTCTTTTGTTTGCCTGTTGAAATGGGTGGAGCTGAAGCGAACTGAGACCTCAGTGGGAGAGACAATAAGAAGCCAAGATATAATCAGAACTGTAGGTAACTGAGGGATCATCTTGTTAGGCATACCCTTATTAGAGGTGGGCACGAATCAGAAAACCCATGGATCGGATTTGTCTGGTTCGGGTTCAGGTTCGTACGAAATTTTAAAAAAATATTGTACGAACCCGAACCAATATGAACTGGTTCGGGTTCTTACCGGCGCCGGAGGCGGCTCGGTGGTGGCTGTAGAGGTGGCAGATCCTGGTCCCTGTGACAGGGGCTTTTTGCGGTGCTGGCATGGAGCCAGCATCTCTTTTTTGTTTTGTTTTGTTTTCAAGCACCCACCACATGGCCCCTGGGGCCCGGTCGGTGCTGGTTTTATTTTATTTTTTCTTTATTTTAGGGCACCAACCCAGCAACCCCTGGGGACAGGTCGGCACTGCTTTATTTATTTATTTATTTATTTATTTATTTATTTACTGTCAACCACGTGGCCTGCACCACAGCTGTATCGCAGGCCAGTCGTGTGTTTTTTTCCTGGCCATGGCCAGTTCCGGGCCTGCATGCCAGTTCTGCAGCCTGCGTGCTGGGTCCGTGGCCCACGTGCCACATAGTTTTCTTTTTTTTTTTTTTGCCTGCTTAAAGAGGAGCTGGCATGGGGCCTGTGCCTCTCAGCTGGGAGGCGTTGGCTTGGGGGCAGCGCCTCATTTTTTTTTAACAAGCACCCACCATGTGGCCCCTGGGGCCAGGTGGGCGCTTCTTTTATTTTTTAATTTTTTCTTTATTTTAGAGCACCGACCTGGCCACTCCTGGGAACAGGTCGGTGCTCCTTTTTTATTTATTTATTTTTTTTCAAGCACTGACCACGTGGCTCCTGGGGACCGGTCGCCACTGGTTTCATTTTTAATATTT
This sequence comes from Phrynocephalus guinanensis, assembly GCA_037367245.1. Lineage (NCBI taxonomy): Eukaryota > Metazoa > Chordata > Lepidosauria > Squamata > Agamidae > Phrynocephalus > Phrynocephalus guinanensis. Next base: position 133,614,932 of record CM074734.1, read on the forward strand.
TTTCTTTATTTTAGGGCACCAACCCAGCAACCCCTGGGGATGGGTTAGGGGTTAGGGTTAGGGTTAGGGTTAGGGTTAGGGCTAGGGTTAGGGCTAGGGTTAGGGTTAGCGCTAGGGCTAATGCTAGGGCTAAGGTTAGGGTTAGGGTTAGGGCTGCGGCTAGGGTTAGGGTTAAGGTTAGGGCTAGGGCTAGGGCTAGGGTGAGGGTGAGGGTGTGGGTTAGGGTAAGGGTTCGTGTTACGGTTAGGACTAGGGCTAGGGTAAGTATTAGGGTTAGGATCCGGGCTGTGGCTAGGGTTAGGGCTCGGATGAGGGCTAGGGTTAAGGTTAGGGTTAGGGCTAGGGCTAGGGCTAGGGTTAGGGCTAGGGCTAGGGTTAGGTTTAGGGTAAGGTTTTTTTCTTCAAGCACCCACCGCACAAAGAAGGGAGGGAGAAAGCTGTCTACAGGATGCATGACATCAAAACAATATTAGTTTAAAAAAAAGAATGGAAGCCAGCACTGTCTACTATAAATGTGAACATTGAGGGATTGGGCTACTCCTAAAGTCCCTTTTTAGCACTTTGGTCCCAGAGGTGACTAAACATTCCGTTTTGCCCCAGGAGCATCACCCATTGATACCACTTGCAACCAATGCACCCCTACATGTCCAGATAGCATGGTGTCATGGTCCAAGTGCAAACCACATTTAATAGCCACAGAATTTATCTATCCGAGGACTTCAGTCTTCTTTCTGCTTGAGAAGCAAGCTTTAAGACTTTTAGAGCTGCAAATGTATTCTTGGAAGGATGTGACTATAATGACACATGAGCTGATGTTCCAAAAAAACCATTGCTGTTGTTGTTACATGCCATCAAATTGTAACCAACTTATCACAATCCTAATAAGGTTTTCAAGTTAAGTAAGATATTTGAGGCATGGATCTACCAGTTTTATTCTTCCAGTCTGTCCACTACACTACATTGGGTGTGATAAACTGCCAATATGTTGATGATGTGAGGGTTAGCAAATATGATTTTTCAGAGGCTGTGGGGTTAGGGTTGAGGAATTATCACACTGCAGCATTCCCCCACCCCTGAATCTTCAAAACCCAGAATTATGCGAAATAAATTCACACCAAACTACATTTGCATGGTTCATACAGAACATCAACTCCCTTCTTTCTAAATTTCAGTTAATCATAAGGTCACTTCTCTCAAAGGGATTCTTCAGGGGAAAAATATGTGGACCTCCTGGGGAGCCAGCAAGTGATGGGAAGACATGTAATAAGAATAAAAACCAACACAGTCTTTTTGACCACCTTACGTTGACATGGTACTGCAAAGAAACTGAGGAATGGAAGAACAGAACACCTTTTTAAGGGAGGGAGAAAAGATTATTTTAATGCATTGAATATTTTTTGTTCTAAATGCCAATAGCAATGAGTTAATTTTTTAAATCCATAGCATACAGCTTCAATTAATTTTCATACCTAATATTCCAAGCTCTGAACAGAATATAGAATTGCCTTCCCTCATACCTGCTTCAGGGGAGAAGTGTTTTAAAAAGTTATTATTATTTATTATAAATATCTCCCATGATTCCTCAAAAATGTCAGACCTGGAAGGGCAGGGGAAGTGCTGAGCTTTGAATGAACACCATGGCTGAACCAACATTTCTCAGAGGACATTTTCTGAGGAACACTCTGGATATTTAATTTAAAAAAACTGCTCTGGAAAGATATGGCCACTTTGTAGAGTTCTAAGATCATGTCACTATTCCTTACACCTTTTTAATTTATTTGTTGTTTGTGTTTTTTGGGGGGTGGGGTGGGGGGGTGCAGATAACAACCATTATCTGATGTGACCCTGTGTATACTGTTAAGAGCTACTACATCCCAAAAAGAGAGGAGAACTGTGTGGCTTCTCTTATTTATTTATTTATTTATTTATTTATTTATTTATTTATTTATTTATTTGGCTTCTACACCATCCATTTGGTGAAAGGCCACTCTGGGTTGTTCACACTATTGAAAATGACAGTAATAACAACATAGCCATAAATTAAAATAAAAACAAAATTGACAAAATTTAAATATATATAAAAATCATAAAATTGGTGGTGGAACATAACTTCATTGGTTTGCCCATGTTCGCAGGATCCCATATACAGCAATGGTTCTCTTAGTAGGCAACTTGAATGGACAGACAATGGCCAGGTCCCTGACACAGTAGGTCAGAATGTCTCTTGCAAGGAACAGAGTTGGATCTGTATAGCCAGTATTTGGTTACAAAGCTGTATGCCCAGTATTTGTATTATTTGTATGCCCAATATTATTTATTATTTTATTTATTATTTTAGAGTGTTTTTACCCTGTCTTTCTCCATGGAAAAGGAGCCAAGGTGGCTTACAGTAATGAGGGATAATATATAATTCAGTACAATTAAGACATGTTCAAGTATTGAGAACAGTAAATTGAAGAACATCTTACAGAATTAAAAGACATTACATTAAAGCTACAAGAGAACATGAGCAGTTAAAAGGAGAGCAAACTTCCATGTAAACATATGAGTGATGGAAACTAACATTGAAAACATAGTGTCAATGTAATCACAGGGGCGTGGTGGCTCAGTGGACTAAGGCTTCTGAAAACTGTCAGCTGCAAAGTCAGCAGCTTGGCGGTTCGAATCTCGGGTGCCACGCAGCGGAGTGAGCTCCCATTGATAACCATAGCTCTTGCCAACCTAGCAGTTCAAAAGGATGCAAATGCAAGTAGATAAATAGGTAGCACCGTAAAAAGTGGGAAGGTAAAATGCCAGCCACGTGGCCATGGACGTGCACAACACTGGCTCTTTGGCTTGAATATGGAGATGAGCACCACCCCTAGAGTCAGACACAACTAGCACGCATGTGCGGGGGGAACCTTTACCTAATCACACAAGGCTATAAATGGTTATAAACACAAAGTCTATGAGATCCTATAGATTGATATGAAAGACACATAATATGTAGATAGTCCATCATTTAGGGAAAGCTTGCCTGAAGAAAAAGGTCTTTGCTTGTTTCTGGAAGGACAACAGAGATGAGGCAGTCCTGGCCTCTAGTGGAAGGCAGTTCCAGAGTCTGGGCACAGCAGCTGAGAAGGCTTTCATGTGCTCCCACGTGATGTACCTATGGTCAGAGGCCTTCTACTCATATCTATATTCAACCTTGTTAGTGCCAATGTAGGGTTATGACTTCTTTTCTTCTAGAGACCTCCTTCTCTGTTAAACTTACATGACGGATGAATGCAACATGGTCCTCTCTGTTCTAGGAATGGTTTTACCCAAGGAAATTGGATCGTATACATACATACATACATACATACATACATACATACATACATACACATCATTTCTATTCTATATATCTTAGGGTGGAATACAACAATAAAAGCAGTTCAATATTTTAAAACTATTTAAACTCCAAGGAATGAGCTTCTACAGCCTATTGAAGTCATGACTCTTTATCCCTGAAGGCCTTGGTGAAAAAACTTATTTTACCTTGGTTGGAACCCAAAAGAAGTGAGTGTTGGCACCATTTGAGCCTCTAAGGGGAGAGCCTTCTAAAAATGAGGTGCTACAGCCTGGGGAGCCTGAAGCTGTGAGTTGAATTTCCTACTGTGTTTCCATGGAAGGGATTTGGACTCGATGATTCATAGGGTCCCTTCCAGCTCTGCAGTTCTATACAACAACAACAACAGCAGCAGCAGCAACAACAACAACAACAACAGCAGCAACAGCAACAGCAACTTAAGAATTGCAATATATGTAATTGCTTTGGTTGCAACAGGCCATCATGGCTCCCCTTCCCTCAAAGCAGTTACCCTGCATTCTGCTGATTCAATAACACTCACTCAAGAGTATGTGTGCACATGATTGTAGCCTTTGGAACACAACTGAAGAGCCACCACCTGAAATTCCATGAGGAGCTATTCCATCAGGCACGGGCATCCTGTTGATGTTGATCTTCCTTGTCATAGTGAAGCCCCAAGACCTTACAAGAATGCAATGCAAATTACAGCCACATGTAAGACCTTGAAAGCTTGTCACCAGCCTCTGTGTAGCATTGTTGTGAATTCTAAATGAAAAATGAAGGCTCCTGGGTAGCTGCCAGTAATAAGGATTGCTTCACTCGTATACTGAGTGCTCCTTTATGACTAGTGAACAGCAGAAAAACATATAAAGGGTGCTTGCCTCGGCAAATGGTTGGAAATTGAATTTTTGTCCAAATCAAAAACCTATAGAAGTGAGAAAGCAATTCTGCTCATTTCGGTTAGGACTGATTTCTCTGCCAAGCACCTGTTCTTTCAGACACACACACACACACACACACACACACAGAGAGAGAGAGAGAGAGAGAGAGAGAGAGAGAGAGAGAGAGAGAGAGAGAGAGAGAGAGAGAGAGAGAGAGAGAGAGAGAGAGAGAGGAGTAGTTTCATGAAAGCCACAGTGGCACAACCTATGATGAAACCCCATGAAATAGCCATTTGGCTTTGCCTGCGTTTTGTCTGTGAAGCTGCCTCTCTATTCAAATCATTTCTTTCATATTACATGTTAATGGCAGGGGACGTTTTAAGGATACAGCTTGACTAAATGATTATTTTGCTTCAGACAGCCTCACATTTGTTTGTCAATTACATGGAAATGTTAACTGTTTGCAAATACCAATCCACAAAATAGTTCCTCTCTGTTTAAAAATAAGCTTGATTGAATAATAAGGCAAACGCCTACTCCTGCCAAGGAAAATGTGCTCTGTATTATGAGGCCAGGCTGTAACAGTGTGCTAATGCATAAGATCTCCTGTTTCTCAGCCTTGTCGAAGCAGTGAAGGGAGTCTTTGCAGGCTGCAGATTTTTGGAAGATCCCTATGCTCTGCATTACCTAAAATGGGGTTGGGTATGGCCAGACACTACAAAGTCGAGTCAAGCACCAGGCAATGTCATAAAGGTCTGGATGGTGCAGCATGAGTTTATTTGGTTTCCAATAGACCGAATTTTAGAACCAGCGTGCCAGTGCTTCACTAAAATAGTGACAGATCGTTCTGTGCTTTCCTCCACTTAACAATGGTACATTTAGCCTAGATTGTTGTGTGGTTGGTCCCTGGAAGGTAAATACAGTGGATCCTCATATAACAAATGGTTTGTATAACATAAAATCTTTACAACATAAAAAATTCCAGAGATAGGGGAAATTTGCTTAACAGAATTGCCTATGGGGCGAATCCGTACAACATAAAAATGGTCACGATTAGGAATTAATCCTTTTTCAATGCATTCCTATGGGAAATTTGTATAAAGAAAAATTTGCTTAACAGAATTTCATTTGGAATGAATTAATTCCTTTATACAAGGTACCACTGTACAGGCTTGTTGTTGTTGTGGTGGTGGTGGTGGTGGTGGTGGTGGTGGTGGTGGTGGTGGTGGTGGTGGTATTACAGTCATGACCGACTGACTCTTCATGATCCCATGTCCGTGGAGTTTTCTTGGCAGGAATACTGGAGTGGTTTGCCATTTCCTACTCCAGGCACCAACAGCACCTGGTATTGCCTGGTGGTTGCCCATCCAAATACTAGCCAGGCCTGACCCTGCTTAGCTTCCAAAACCAGGCAGGATTGGATGTGCTTAGGGATTTTTAAAGTCTAATTGCTGGTTAGCTATCTCTAGGAAATTCCATTGCAGGAGGGAAATCTGATTTCAAAAAAAAAAAAATGTCCTTCTCAACATCTCGTTTCGTTCTTTCTTAAGGCATGACTCTCCTGGTCATTTCGGACTCTTTTCAACCGCTTTCTATGTTACTGTCACTCTCAGTACTACACTCATTTCCAGTGGCGCTGGCGCTGGCTGTGTCTCTTGGCAAAATAATCCCATGAGGGTTCCAGGTTATGAGAATGATAAAGAACAGAACAAAACAAAACCAGGCATTATTGCAACTATCAAACCAACAGAAAACAGAAGACTGTCTTTAACTTTCTTCCTAGAGGGTGGATTTTCCCACACTAATCCCCCCAGGGGAGATCCTTTCCATAAGATCCCTTCTTAAAGCCACAGGGTGCCCTGAGAGTCCTGGTCTCAGAAAGTGGGAGAGGAGGGGGGAGCCTAGAGTTGGTTGGAGAGACAGTTGGGAGAAATTGGTGGATGGTCCCCTGCTCCTCTTTGAGAGTTCTCTGTCTCTGGTACTTTTGCCACTAGGGCCGCAACAATGTTAAAGAGGGTGCCGCTGATCCTGCTGAACGACATAGGCACCATGTTGTGTCAGAGGTACATTAGCCTCCTGAAGGTCTGCTCCCAGGATCTCTCATCCACAGCCCTTTTTTGACCCCATGAATGATGCTCACAGCTTCAGCCTGGGGTCAGGAATAGGCACAAAACAAACAAAAAAATTATGCTTTGTTTCATTTTCTCCCCCCCCAACATTTTTTTATTTTGTTCTATACGAATTTTTCAAAAAATTGTACCAAATGAACCACTAACAAAATGGTTTTGGGGGGGGCTAGAAAGTACAGATCAGCTGCCAGGTGGGGCTTGGGGTGAGGGAAAAGTTTTTTTTTTAAAGACCATGCTTTAAAAAAAATTTCCCTCCCTCAAGCCCTGCAGGCCAGCTGATTGGCACTGGGGTGGGAGAACCCCCCCTTAGTGCCGATCAGCTGGCAGGCAGGGCTTGGGGAGGGGGGATTTTTTTTAAAAAAAAAAGCCCAGGGAAGTCATGACTGCACTGGGGGGAAGCTTTTTAAAAAAACTCCCCCCAGACCACATGTGGCTTACAGATGGAATGAAACGGTTCATTTCAATAACAAAAAGCCCATTTTGTTTTGTCTGTAACGAAATGGTGCTTCCTCGTTTTGTTTTGTTTCATTTCGTTTCATTTTGTTACATAACGAGACGACAAAACAGCATTTCGTTTTTAATTTTGTGCCCATCCCTAGTCACTCCCCGTTTCAGCTGAGGAACAGAACTCGGGATCCCAAGCCTTGGCAACCTCTCCCTGAATTCTCTATCTCTTCCTTGTTTCCCCAAAGGAACCCCCTGAGTCCTCCTGGTCTTTCTCCTATATCCCATGTGGGTGGCTGAGTTGAGCTACACAAGAGAGTGGGGGGGGAGAGACCTGCTCCTTTTTTTCCTTCCTGAACTGATCCCACAACATCTCTCTCGGCTCCACAGCTGATCACAAAAGGCAGCAGCAAGATGAAAGAAGGAGAAAAAGAAAGAGAATGGGGCATTCCATTTCCTCCCCTTTCTGCTTCCCTTCCATCACTCTTCCCTACCTGAAATTCTCCTTCTGAATCTGCAGCTGCAGCCTCGTTGCCTGTGGAAACTCAGTGTGCCAAAATGATTACATGCCCTACCACTGGCCACATTAAGGGCACAACTCTAAAAGAGGAAGGATGGCTTGATCTAAATATAAACACAAGGAGACACAGGCTTTTTTCCTGAACCAAACCAGGCCCTCAACAATCTGTATATCATATTTATATGCTGGTGTGGACAGGCTCTTAATCATGCATTCACAATTGTTCATGCAGTCAGATGAATGAAAAATATAGACCATGATGACTTTTTCCTCCCAAGGTGAAATAAAGATGCAAGACTCTGCATAAGGGTTAACTTGGGGTACTCTTTATTAACATATCAACAGAACTGTTAACTCTGAACTGTGGGGGCCAACCAGCAAACCTTTGGGTGAGTCGTTACCCTGTGGCTGCTCTGTCAGGGAGACAGGGCAGCCATGGACGACCAATATTTCATACCCCTCCCTGGATCCACAAGTCCCGCAACTTGTTTCCTCATGTCTCAGGGAGGCCTACCAATAGACTTGGCTAAATTCTCGTTTCCGTTTCCATTTCTCGTTTCCGTTACGTAACGGAACGAAGAACGACAATTACTCTGCCAGAACTCAAACTCAAACCGACTAAAGAAAAATTGGGTCTGATTTGTCGTTGTCGTTCCTGGCATCGCAGTGATCGCGCAATGCCAAGCGGCTCAGGAAAAAAGTTTTAAAAATAAAAAAACCCGATTCCTGGCCAAAAAAGCAGGCAAAAATATGCCTGCCTGAGGGCAGTTACCAGAGGGGTGGTTTCTGGGGGGGATCCCCGGCCTCCCCCCCTCCTCTCCTGGGCTGCGCATCCTCGTCGTCTCGCCAACTCGCCAAGCGGCGCGGCACAGAAAAAAAGTTTTAAAAATAAAAAAATCCCTGATTCCCGGCCAAAAAAGCAGGCGAAAATATGCCTGCCTGAGTGAGGGCACCTACCAGAGGGGTGGTTTCTGGCGGGGGGTCCCCGGCCTCCCCCCTCCTCTCCTGGGCTGCGCATCCTCGTTGTCTCGCCAACTCGCCAAGCGGCGCGGCACAGAAAAAAAGTTTTTAAAAAAACCCGATTCCCGGCCAAAAAAGCAGGCGAAAATATGCCTGCCTGAGTGAGGGCACCTACCAGAGGGGTGGTTTCTGAGGGGGGGGGTCCACGGCCTCCCCCCTCTCCTCTCCTGGGCTGTGCATCCTTGTCGTCTCGCCAACTCGCCATGCCATGTGGTGCGGGCGGGGGATCCAAAATGGGGCGACCGCAAGCAATATTTATTTATTTTGAAATCGTGGTGGTCCAAAAACACACCAAAGCACCACAGAAACATGCGAAAATAGCTATTTTAAAACTGCCTGAATTTTTACAGTAGCAGCAGTGGGTTTTTCTTGCAACAAAACGTCTCCATTGATTTTTTATTATTATTATTATTTTACACCTGCACAATGATGGGCTGGCCATGGGAGTGGACCATGGAAATTTCTGGAGCCATTCCACCAATTGCATGGCCACTTGACCAGGTTTTGACCGAGACTTCTGGGATGTGCCAGTCGGGCATAAAAAGCCAACTAACCGTAGCCCGAACCCTAACCCTAACCCTAACCCATATGCCAGTACACTGTCCTTCTTAGTGGGTCAGAGAGGCACCCAGAGGTGCACCCCAGTAACTCACCCTAACCTTACCCATAACAACCCTAAGCCTAGCTCTTGCGCTAACCCCCCTAACCCTAAGCCAAATCTGTACTCGCATTGCACTCACGCAAGTACAGTTCCCTTCTTGGTGAACCACAGAGTGCCGAGACTGAGGAGGAGCCTTCCCCCAGAACTGCGCATGACACTGCAGTTAGCAGTGGGCCTGTGGTCAACAGAGAGAGGCACCCAAAAAAGAGGTGCCTCAAGTCTCAACTTGGTATGCATATCCAATTGGCTATGCATGCCATTTTGTAGCGGGCCAGAGGAGGCACCCACCCCAGAGAGGTGCCTCCAGGAGCCCGCTTTCCCTTCATAGCGGGCCAGAGGAGGCACCCACCCCAGAGAGGTGCCTCCAGGAGCCCACTCCCCCCAAACCAGTACTAACGACAGACGAAAAAACGACAAACGAAACGACAAATTTTTGGAAAATTTCGTGAAAAACGGAAACGAGCTGAAACGGGCCGGCTCCGACACACGACAACTCGAAAACGTCATTTTCCCTGGTCGTGCCCATCTCTACCTACCAGTGCATCCCCCCAACACTGTAATCTCTTGATCTGCAGCATCCTGAGGTTGGATTGGCTAGCACCATAAATAATAGACTCACTGGATTCTTTTACTTTTCTGCATTAACACCATGGCCATGGGCCTAGCCTTGCTACAGGCCATACCTATCTTCAAGACTCAAGACCTCGGCCCTCAGGCCCCCATGAATATCCTTCAAGAAAATTTCAAGCCCAGTTTCGGATAAGTGTACTCCATCTTCCTGGTATAACTCAGGTCTGGCCAAGTTAATGCCTGGGTGGCCCACCATCAAACCAAATTGTTGAGTGATAGCTCTGCACACTTCACTGTTCCTCTCCTTGAATGGTGTATACACTTGGGATCACATTGTACCCTCCAACAGAACTGGTACCATTGCATACACCTCTTACCCCGCCATTCCAAAGAAGCCAACTCCCCCTGGCCTAAGTTACCATCCCATGCTGATCTGGCTGCATACTTCTCAGCCCAATATATATAACTGTGCCCAATGAGGAGGATTTGCCAATGTGGTAACTAAATCCTGTAATAAAACAAAAGCCAAGAAAAATTAACATTGAAGTAATAGTCCAACATACACACTATAACAGTGCAATGACCACCTGCCCAACCTCTGGAGGTCCTCTCGCCTTTAACCCAGCACAGCCGCTGTGGATGCAGCCCCAATGCAAAAAAACTGGCAGCCTCCCTATCTGGGTACTGCTGCAAACACTACTGCAGCACGGAAACCCTAATTGGGCTGGGGCCCTTTAAGAAGGGGACCTTTCTGGGGGAGCACCATCCCTAATTCCTACCCTGCTGCCATCTTGCTCTACTGCAGTGGGATGCTCCATGCTGAGCCATACAGACTGAGCACTCATGCTAGAATCAGCATGGATTCTATTACAGAAGCCCTGGCTATTGAAATCCCAACAGACAAGCCAGGATTGAACTAGCTGGCCCACTCCAGGGTGGGTGTCAGTGTTCAACTAGCACCTCACCATGTGCCCACTATCATAACTCTCCCCCAATGCTGGCCTGGGGGGGGGTCATCATTTGGAGCTATAAGGCAGAAAGTGGCTCATCCCATCACAAATGTGGTTGAGTTGCCGCTCTCATTCTAATATTTTCCTCGCAGAATAACCAGGTGTGCCCTGGATAATCTATATAGGCCCTGTATATCAGATCTTGATATTTTATCTGTGACTGAGCTCTTCACGGGTGGGCCTGGAGTACCACAGACATATAGATTGTACACACTGGCAACCAGTTGGCCCAGGAGCACTCAGACTTCTTATGGAGTCTACGCTCCTTATCTTGCATGTCCTCCTTTTCCAGCTCCTTCAAATCCATTTCCCGATTGAGGAGACTAAACATATTGATATAATCCCCCCTCCAGATACATTCCCTGGTTGCCTGGGCCAGGTGCTCCCCCAAAGGAGCCGCATAATCCCCATAAGACAATGCTGTGTATGTACCCCAGTATACACAGGACTCCCCCCACCTGATAGTATGGCACCCCCCTGGGTAAATTCCCTTGCTGCAGAGCCAATGGGTTCTGGGCAGACCACTCTGCCCAAGGCCCAGTGCCACTCCCTACCTGATGTGGTTGTCCAAACTGGCAGCCCACACCCCCAACAAGTTGAACCGCCCTGGCCTTCTTTGGCTGACTCACCATAGCCTGGGCAGATGATGCCCATGGCCATGCCATTGTTTGTGTTGTGTCAGGTGTTAGACAACTCACTATTTGTGGGTATGCCTCCGAATCCCTGGACCTCTGCCAAAGCACCACATTGCAGGTTCCCAGCATCCTCAGGCAGCGCCACAGCCTGCTCACTTCCTGTGCTGCTCCCAGCTATTCTAGAGTGTACCAAAGGCACTGGTGACTGATGCTGCTTGCTGACTCTCTAACACAGAAGAACAGGACAATAGATCATTAGCTTACTTGTGCCCCCTGGATGGCCTTGTGGAGGCCCTGGATGGCACCACCTCTGCCTCCTGCTGCTGGCCCCATCCCCTGCTTCTTTCCAGGCCTTCCATCCTGGCCCTCAGTTGCTCCCATACCGGCCATTCTGCCTCATCTGAGGAGGGCTCAGGTGGTGAGCATTTTTGCTGGCTGTTTAGTTTTGGAATTCTACTGTCCCTTCTTGGGCCCTATTGCCTCCCCTGTCCATTCTTGGGGCCCCTGACACTGCCCTACACTCACCACCAACCACGTGTATTGACCAGTTCCCAATTCACTTGCTACTTTTAAGCTATTAGGTATCTGTGCAGTTCTGCTATTAATATAAATGCTCCTTTACCCAATAGCCCATCCCCCGAGGCACACTCGGTGCAGCTGCACCCAATGCCCCCCCGATGAGAGGGTCGCTATTCTGGTCAGCAGTCAGCAGGGTAGCCAAGCAGTGGGGCATAGAATGTTCCTCTGTTATCCCCCCCCAGCATGCTGCTGCTGCTTCCAGCAAACAAAAAAAGGGAGGAATGAGATGTGTATGAGGCCCACACCACCCACCAACAAAGGAACCTCCCCACAACCTCAGTGGAATGCCGATGCACCCTGCTCTATGGCAGCTGCTGCCATTTCTTCAGCCTGTTGCCCAAAGCCACTCTGGGAGTCTTGGTTCCTCCACACCACCATCACGACTCCCTTGCCACTCCTGGTTCTCTCCTCTTCAAGCTCCCCACGAAGCTCACGCTTGTCCTCCTCAGGGCTTCCTGCTGGCATCTCAACCCAGCCTAACATGGCTCTGCCATCCCAAACAAGATGGCAGATGCCACATGCGGCACCAAAACAGCTGGACACAGTCTTCCCCCAGGGACACTCACCGAAAAAAAAGGCCGGGGCACCAGACTGGACCCTGTTTATATGTCACTCCCATCCCTCCCCTCCTGGGCTGCGATACATGGAGGTGTCTCATGTTACTTCATCCAGGACGGCAAAGAGGTTCCTCTTCTTTAATTGCTTCAGTGGAGCCACCCTTGTCTCGACCTTGATTGGATTAGAGAAAGTTTGCATGATGTAACTTAATGTTTCCTTAAAATCAAAATGGAAACCATTTACAAGAGGCACAGTGAGGAGCTGAACCGATGTGCTTTGGTATGCTAAGAGAATGATTACTGTACCCAAAGGAAATAATTGTGGAAGCTGACTTCGCTTCAAATGTCAGGGGAAATAAACCGGCAGTGAAAGTGGTTTTTACCACAGCTTTTAAAATTACTCTAATTATTTAGTAAGGTGTGAATCCAATTCATTAGCCTAGGACAATGAGCTCTTGACTCATTCAAATTCTAACATGGACTCTCAATGTCCAAATTAACCTTATCATTTATTGTTTTGCACTGTTGAACACTATGGTGTGGATAAGGAATGTTGTTGGTTTTTAAAATTTGGCTATTACTTATGGCTGTTGGAAACTAGAGATGGGCACGACTTGAAAAAAAAATTTTTCGAGTTGTCGTTAGTCGGGCCGGTCCCGTTTCGGCTCGTTTCCGGTTTTCGCGAAAATTCGCAAAAATTAGTCGGTTCATTTTTTTGTTTTTTCGTTGTCGTTAGTACTGTTTTTTTGGGGGGGGGAGCGGGCTCCTGGAGGCACCTCTGTGGGGTGGGTGCCTCCTCTGGCCCGCTATAAAGGGAAAGTGGGCTCCTGGAGGCACCCGTGGGTGCCTCCTATTGAAGCAGGCTCCAAGAGACCCCTCTACATGGGGGTCTCCCCTCCTCCTGCTGCAAAATGCTATGCAATAGCCATATGAATATTGCATAACAGAATGTGCAGACAGTGAGACCAGTGAGAGTGATAGCGTCATGCCCGCCCTTCACAAGGCTCTGGCACCACCATGTCTCACACAGAAGGGAATTGTACTTGCTGCATGTAGTGCAATGCAAGCAAGTAGATCTGGCTTTAAGGTGGCTTAGTGCAACGGCTAGGGTTAGGCTAGTGACGGGTAAGGTTACGGTGGGCTAGTGGGTTGCACCTCTGGGTGCCTCTCTGACCCACTAAGAAGACAGTCTGTGACGTATGGGTACGGAGTCAAGGGTTAGGGTTAGGGCTAGGGCAGGTTTTAGGGGGCTTTTTGGCACATCCCAGAAGTCTCCATGGCCAAGTGGCCATGCGACTGGTGGGATGGCTCCAAAAATTTGCATGGTTGTCCACTCCCACATGGCTGGCCACTCGGCCAGCCCATCATTGCGCAGGTGTAAATAAAATAAAATAAAATAAAATCAATGGAGGACAGAGGAGGAGAGGAGAGACATTTTGTTGCAAGAAAAAACCCACTGCTACTGTGAAAAATCTGGCAGTTTATAAATTTTCGCGTGTTTCTGTTGTGCTTGTGTGTTTTTGGACCACGATTTCAAAAACAATATTGCGTTTGCCGCCCCATTTTGGATCCCCCGCCCGCACCGCATGGCATGGCGAAACGGCGACTCGAGTCCGGCTGCCCAGGACGGGGGGGAGGCGGGACCCCCCCTCCAGAATCCACCCCTCCGGTAGGTGCCCTGCGCCCTTAGTCAAGCAGGCATTTTTCCGCCTGCTTTTTTGGCCCGGGAATGGGGGGGGAGAGTTTAAAAGTTTTTTCCTGTGCCGTCCGTGCCGCTTGCTTGCGCTTTAATTGCGGGCGGCCGGCGGCGAGACTGGGCTTTTTGCTGGCTGCGAGCCTGCGGCGAGTCCCACCAGAGCAGCCCAGGACGGGGGATGAGGGGGGAGGCCGGGGACCTCCAGAAACAACCCCTCTGGTAGGTGCCCTGAGGCACGGCAGGCATTTTTCCGCCTGCTTTTTGGCCGGGAACCGGGTTTTTTTAACTTTTAAAAACTTTTTTTCTGTGCCGCGTGGCATCGCGCAATCGCGCGATGCAAGGAACGAGCACGACAAATCAGACCAAAATTGTTCGTTTGTCGGTTCGAGCTCGAAGTCTGGCGGAGTAATTCCCGTTACCGTTTTCGTAGAGTAACAGAACCGAGTAACGGAAACGGAAACGGGAATACCGCTAAGTCGTGCCCATCTCTATTGGAAACGTGTTTAGGTATTTTAAAAGTGCTGTTAAGCCAAAATGCCTACAACATCTACCATATTCTCTGTTGAATCATGACTGTTGGGAAACATGGGATCCAAACCGATATTTATTAATAGATTCCCATATGCAGATAACATGGTCCTGCCGAAAGGTTTATCTGAAGCCAATGGAAGAGGAGGGGACATGACTCTGGAGAGGGATCGTATTTTAAGAAATCATGCATTGTTATGTTATTGTCCCTGAATGCAATATAAACATGTTTCTAAATAAATGAATATATAGATTTCAAATGACCTTCAAGGAAATCAACTCAGTGGTAGTCAAGGAAACTCATGCGTGAAAAACACACAATTAAAACATTAGTGTAATAATAGTAGAAACCTAGGTACTGCAGATTTTAAAAGCCTGAAAAATACCTGCATCTCTTTTCAATAGAAATAGAAAACCAAGGAAGTGTCAAGAGTCCAAAATGGAGATGGGGCTGTTCAAATCAGCATCCTTTACTCATAACTTCTTTCCTATCATTCCTATCCTGTCTCCTGCTCCTGTGTCTGTCGGAAAGCAACATATCTAGGGAATGTTAGAAGGGTCCTGTACACATACCAGGGATATTTTGTAGAGCTTTTTTATGGTAGTTGTGCTAAGGAAGTTGTGCTACAGGAAGTTAGTATTGCAAGAACTTTTTCTGATGGTCTCCAGGCTGCTGCTGGTGGGGCTGGTTGATATTTGTTTCAAAACCCCAATCATACTTCTGGAAAAAAAACCCTCAATTAATAGTTATACCTGTATGCTACTGGCAACCTCTGTTACTGATGATACATATTAGTAGTGTGTGTGTGTGTGTGTGTGTGTGTGTGTGTGTGTGTGTGTGTGTGTGTGTGTGTGTGTGTGTGTGTGTTGTGTCATTACAGTCGTGACCGACTCTATGTGAATCCATGTCCATGGAGTTTAAAAAATCTCCTTTGGGAAGTAGATCACATATATCTGGTGAACAAGACCTGGGAGTGCAGCCATATTTAAGGTCCTTACCTGCTTGTTGCCTAGTTCACTGGGGAAGGGTGCAGTGGCTGGAGAGGAGCTTCTGAATGTATCAGGCAGGGGTCCAGCAGTGGCTGGAGAGGAGCTTCTGAATGTATCAGGCAGGGGTGAAAAGACACTGCTTCAAGTGCTTTATGTTCCCATGACCCATCTATCTACAGCAGTGCTTCCCATCTTCGGGTTCCCAAATGTTCTCGGACTACAGCTTCTGGAAATCCTGGCCAGCACAACTAATGGTGAAGGCTTCTGGGCGTTTTAATCTAGGAACATTGGGGAACCCAAGTTTGGGAACCGCTGCTCTAAGGGCTTGAAAGTTTTAAAATACCAAGGAGACATTATATCTGCCTAGATCTTAACAGGGAACTGAAATTGTACAGTATTGGTGTTATAGGCACACTTTTGCAAGCTGCTTTAAAAGAGGGAATCTGCTCCCATAACTCTCAATAATTATTAGAAAGCAATTAAAACAGCTCATATTTCTCCTGGCTTTATTTCTAATGCTTTTTTAAAATAAAACAAAACAAAACACCACCTTGAGGTTGACAAAAGAACAGGATAAAACTTTAGAAATGCCTCCAGAAAAGCCATATAAAGGAGGATTAAAACAAACTAGAGAATGTTGCTCCGTATGCCTTTACAAAAAGAAGTAACTTCTAATTCATTGTTTCCAAACACTGCTCAATTATTTTGTTTTTTATTTTATTTTAATTTTTTTATTTTCATTCATTCATTCATTCATTCATTCATTCATTCATTCATTCATTCAGCCTGAAACAAACAAAAGCACAAATTACACACACACACACACACACACACACACACACACACACACACACACACACACACACTTCGAAGTATATATTTATATAACTTCATGGTAGTTCTTAATATACTGTATCTCTCAACAAGATTAATATTCTCCTACATGTATCACAAGTAGAGATGGGCACGACTAGGAAAAATGACGTTTCGAGTTTTTGATTGTCGGGACGGGTCCGTTTCGGCTTGTTTCCGTTTGTCAAGGAAATTTTCAAAAATGTGTCATTTCCGTTTGTCGTTTGTCATTTGGGTTGGGGTTGGGGTTGGGGTAAGTGGGCTCTGGGAGGCACCTCTCTGGGTGCTTCTCTGACGTCTGACCCACTAAGAAGGGAAGCAAGGGAAGCGTTTCACGGAGCCGCCGCGTACCATACATTTACATTACATTATGTTAGGGTGGGGTGGCAGAGGCACCTCTCTGGGTGCCTCTGACTCAGTAAGAAGGGAAGCATAGTAGTGTACTGCCGTACAGGTTAGAGAATGGGATAGGGGATAGTGGGCTCTGCGAGGCACCTCTCTGAGGGCCTCAGTTTGACTCACTAAGAAGGGGAGCATACTAGCGTACTGACGTACAGGTTAGGGAATGGGATAGGGGATAGTGGGCTGTGGGAGGCACCTCTCTGGGTGCCTGGGACCCACTAAGAAGGAAAGTGTACTTGCGTACGGATCTGGGTTAGGGTTGGGGTTAGGGTAAGGGCTAGGCTTAGGGTTACGTTTAAGGTTAGGGTGGGTTAGTGGGCTGCACCTCTGGGTGCCTCTGACCCACTAAGAAGGACAGCGTACTGGCGTATGGGTTAGGGTTGGGTTAGGGTTAGGGTTAGGGTTAGGGTTTGTGGGCTTTTAATGCCCTCTCTGGCACACCCAGAAGTCTCAGTCAAAACCTGGCCATGCGATTGGTGGAATAGGTCCCAAAAATTTGCATGGTCCCATCCCATGGCCAGCCCATCATTGCGCATGCGCAGGTGTAAAAAAATAAAAATAAAAATAAAAGTAAAATAAAATCAATGGAGACGTTGTATTGCAAGAAAAACCCACTGCTGCTACTATAAAAATCAGGCATTTAAAATACCTAATTTTCAAATGTTTCTGTGGTGCTTTGGTGGGTTTTTGGACCATGATTTAAAAATAAATATTGCAGTCGCCATTTTGGATCCCCCCCACCACATGGCAAATGGCGACGACGAGGATGCCCCCCCAGCCTGGTACCAGCAGCCCAGGACAGGAGAGAGGGGGAAGCCCGGGGACCCCCCCCCCAGAAACCACCCCTTGGTAGGTGCCCTCACTGAGGCAGGCATATTTTTGCCTGCTTTTATGGCCGGGAATCGGGTTTTTTTTAAAAACTTTTTTTCTGTGCTGCTTGGCATCGCGCGATTGCCGCGATGCCATGAACGACAACGAAAAATCAGACCCAATTTTTCTTTTTCGGTTCGAGTTCGAGTTGGAGTGGAGTAATTCCCGTTACCGTTACCCATTACGTAACGATAACGAGAACCAAAAACGGAAACGAGAATTTCGCCTAGTCGTGCCCATGTCTAATCACAAGCATCATCATGAATAAATCTTCACATTAGGTGGGTGTCCCCAATAAATAAATAAATAAATGAATTCATGAATACATTGCCAGCCATTCAGGATTTGTTGAAATCTCTGGCATTGTAAAATGCACGAGCTTCGGCATTTGGCAATTAGATTTTTGTATTGCCCAGCCATAGACAGTGGTAGGTGGGGGTTGCAATGGCTTGAACGTGCTGGCCAGGTACAGAACTTGCTTGGGGAGTAAATGATTTCTACCATCATTTGAAAAGAAAAAGCCAGAGGTGTTAGGTTTTTTTTGTTGCTGCTGCTGTAGCTGCTGCTTTTAGAATCTTGTTGGGTGGGGATGTCAGCTTCAGTCTGGGATCACCAGAAATCTTGTCAGCGCTCTTGTTCTGGTGGAGATGAAGGATCCTATCAAGAATTTGCTGCGCGGATCCATCTAATTGGGAATAGCAAGAGGACAGGAGCCACTGCATTGTAGCAGTTGGAGCAGTTGGAGCCTCCCAGCAATGAAACCCATTGAACAGGGGGGTCTTGTGTCCTACAGTGGGACGTGCCTTGTAAATGTAGGGTCCTCTTATTCATTTCAGTGTTCTTTCCTCTCTTCTGTCTTCCTTCCTGTGCTAGTCCTCTCTCTCTTTGAAAGACTACAGGCAGTGGACTTTTAATAAACGAACCACTGTAATAGTAACTCAGTACAACCATCCCACCTTTTGTGTCCGCTATACTTTCTAAATTGGTTGATTGAAAGAATAAAAGCCATACTGTAATTTATCAAGGATCTACTGAGACATAAGTCCCAAGAAGCCTTGAGGAGGGCAAGTGGGGGGAAGTATTTGATTGATCAGTCCATTCTCATGTCTTAGTTACTATAATAATTGCTACAGACTTTTATAGGATGCAGAAGCACTCAAGAGTTCTTTTTCTGCAGATTTACAGCCACAGCTAGAACTCAGAATCCAAATCCTCCTCTATGCTTTTGATTATAGGCTTTATCCAGCAATATCATACCCATTTCTACAGGATCTGATGGTAACATCCCTACTTCTAAAATCAAAGACCAATGTAGTACTGCTCTGATGTCTGCTACTAATCATTTAGGAAATAAGTTCTGTTGCTAGGATTTATTTGCTAGTTAGTGCCCAAAGGCTGGCTTTGTCTGGAACAGTACATTCTTCTCAAAAGCACAAACTAAGTGACACCAATAATACATTATTAGCAATGGGAAGTTCATAAGGGCTTCAAAGTTGTCTATTTGCTACATCATAAACTTTCTCAGCCCCTTGTCCCTCAAATTAACTTACCATTTGGGTCATTAGTTCTCCTAGAAGAAACCATGGTTTTGCAAGCATGAATGCTCGAGTACAGAGGGCACTGGAGCCACTGAGAGCTCCCATCAGTGTTCTGTCTGTAGTGTCTAACGTGGCAGTAAGTTTAGACAGGAACCTGATACTTTTTGCAACATTTCCTGAGACACATGAACAGATAGGCTGTGGGAAAACACCCTGCACCCTGTTTCCCATGAAGACATAGTTTGAGGACAATGTCCGTGCTGTGACCAGGAATTCATAAAAACTAACAGATTCAAGTGAACCCAAGTGACGCCATGTTGATTCTTCCGTATGCCTTGTATGTGTGCCTTATTGTGCTTTGTAAGTTGTCTGAAACAGTTTCAGCTTTACTGGAAGGCGTGCCTCAGAAGAAGTGCCTGTGTTAAATGCCCAAGGACATCAATGGTGTGTGTGTGTGTGTGTGCGTGCGTGCGTGCAAGGAGGATGGGATATGAATGGCTCTAACAAAGAGTTACAGCTTGCCCAAAGAATGTTGTTGATTGGTGAAGGATGTTTTCATGCTTTCTGTACTTAAATGTGTACCCTGCCTTTGTTAGTGGGGATTTTCGGGGCAGAGGGAATCATTCCCCTTCCTTTATCCATCTAAATAAATGGATGGTGATTTGGATCTCTGCTTGTCTCAAAAGTTTTTGGCTAAATTATTCTGATACAAGGAAAATTTGGGATTAGACTGGACACAACAGTCTGCACCTTTCTTTTTTCTAGTCAAGGCATTCTCTGTCTTTCAAATTGGGGCCTGTGCTGAGCAAAGTGGGATCCTGGCTAAGGTAACCTCTAATTAATTAATTCATCCTAATACCCACATAATAGAACTAAATGACAATAAAATATCATGTAGTCAGCTTCTCACACATTTACTTAAAAGCAATGCCTCAAGTTTCACACCCTGTTTGGTCGTGAGAACTATCAGGAACATTTGTTGAGAAATTTGTGAATGTTGTTAAATTCTTTAACAACAACCAAAAAAAACCAGACCTAACACAATTTTCACACATCCCTGATAGCAGGACTACTTTATATTTACAAACATGGAAGGGAAAGGACAGAAATTGCCTCAACTAACGAGGCACTTGTTGCATGTTGGTGATGGACCTAGCTGGTTAAGGTGCACATCCATCTCCTTGACAGTCAAGCTGTAGCAGGTTCTTCAGCTCCTCTGTTTTCTGTTTTCCACAGAAGTCCAAATTTTGGGGAAAGAAAAGATAAAACGAGGAGGAACCTCCACCTACGAAACATGTCGGCCGCTTGATCACGGAGCTCCGTACCGAGATGAGAAAAGCTTTAAAATCTACTGTCTAAAGCCCTCGGAGCCATGAGTAATGTACCCTTAAACCCTCTGGGGTCGACAGGGAAAGCAATATATTTTCCTCGAGAGTTAAATAAGCTTGATTTACTAAGACTTAGTTACTTTCAGTTTTGGCTGTCTGAATAGCTTGAACAGAGAGAAAGACTGAATTTTACAAGCTCCGGTGGGAGAGTTCTTCTGTGTGATTTTTGCATGTTTTTATGCCTGCCAAAAAGAAAAAGCCTTTTTCTCTAAAAACCTGGGCCAGAAGACCTTCTGACACCTCATTCCAACGTGCATCATTGCAACGTCTTGACCCTGTAGTCGTGGAAAAAGCCGAGTCAGATATGGCATCTGGTGGAAAGGGGGTAGAAACTACTCCCCCCGCAGATCTAGATTTAATGAAGGAAATGCGACAAATTAAAGCAGAACTGGCAGGCCTAATGAGCCTGGGTTTGAAAGATGTGATGTGGAGGATTGATGGGGTCTCACGGAAGGTTGATGATACAAAGCAAGAATTAACCCATGAGATCAAACAAACACAAGTGGCTGTGGACAGCAACGGTCAGAAATTGGAAAATATGGCAGGAGAGATTAAGAGACTGGATCAACGTGTTACTAAAAATGAAGGTGAAATCAACTCCCAAAAATAAGAATTACTGACAGCCAAAAAGAAGTTAACTTATATGGAAGACTACTCTCGAAGACAGAATGTAAAACTAATTAATTTTGAAGTCCAAAAGAGGGGAGAATTAAAACAGGAAGTCAGTCAGTCAGACACCTTTATTGGCATAAATAAATAAATAAATAAGTAAAATAGACAATGGACAATAGAGAATAAAATACACAATTGGGAAAGTGTACATGCCCGAACCAGTATCAATTAAAAACAGGGAAGGATAGAGGGAATATGGGAGTATTGTAATAGAACGAGAGCAAGAGGGTGTTCCCATGTATCCTTATATTTGTCCAGCGAAAATTGACTGCAGACCATCCAGAATGAACGGACTATATTTGGGGGTGTTGAACAAAAGGCCCGTTAAGTAAGTGTGGCCTGCGTCGCTTGATTAACAGATAGATAAATGTGGCAATCTGCCTAGTGTGGGTTTTGTCTAAGCCTGAGAGAAGATTATGCAAAATGATCTCGTCCTGGTGACCAGGGAATCTAGCAAGATGTGGCTCTAGGTGGGAAGCGCGGATGTCCTTATATAGAGGACAGTATAGGATCATATGCGCCAGAGACTCGATGGTCCCTGAATTACAGGGGCATAACTGAGTCTCTAGTGGTAGAGAGCCAAATCTCCCGTATAGGACATTAGAGGGGAGCACATTACATCTAGCTAGAGTGAAAGCACGTCGTTCCTGTGGATTCTCTAAAAGATGTAGGTAGCTGGCCAGCTTGCCAACAGGTAGTGGGAGTTGTAGACTGAGAGGAGAACATGCTTTAGAGGCTACTGCAAAAAGGTCTTGCCTTTCAATGTCTAGCAGTCTAAGCTTTAACAGCCTATAAGCCTGCATGAAAGGTAGTGCCCCCAGTTGATCAGGTGAAATGCCCAGCGCCGTAATTCTTTGGAGAAACCGTTTAAGGCCAGGAGAGCAAAAATGGTCGGAGAGAATGCCCTCTATCAGAGGGTCTTTATGTGAGGTAAAACAAATTCTCAGCCAGTATTTAAATTGTCTTAGCTGTGCCTGGGTGTTCAGTCTGCTGAGTCCAGCCTCCAGACAGAGGGCTGCATAAGGTACACAATGTGGAACTGCCAATATTTTATAAAGAAAAGTGGATTGAAGCCTTTCAACCAGTGGATCAATGGCGTCCAGCCAAACTGGTACCCCATATAGCAGTTGGGAGATGACCTTGGCTTTGAAAACCTGCAGAGCACTGGGGATATGTTATTACCCCATATATAAAAAAACCGGTAGATAGCTTGGATGGTCAGTCTGGCTGAGTTGATAGTGATATGCCTATGTCTGGCCCAGGTGTTACGGTAGAAAAAATTTAGACCTAAGTACTTAAATTCTTTGACTTGTTGTATTGCTCTCCCGTGAAAAATCCAAGAATGGAGTTTCCATGTCTTACTGAAAGCAACTATTTTGGACTTACTGTAATTGAGGGACAGTTTGTTGCAAGAAAGATATTTGATACATTCTAAAATTAATCGTCTTAAACCTATCTTGGTGAGGGAAAGTAGTACCATGTCGTCTGCGTACATAAGAATGGGCACTGCCAAATGGCCCAATCTTGGGCAGTGGCTATTTACTCCTAGCAATAAAGAAACAAGGTCATTGATGTACAGATTGAATAGGGTGGGGGCAAGAATACAGCCCTGAAAACAGGAAGTGCTGACATGGCTTAACTCATTTTTACCTCGACAACTTGCAGAAGAAGACATAGAGAGGATTCATTATCTGGGCAATTCAAGAGAAGGAAGTCCAAGACCAATAATAGTCAGATTTGCCTCCTATGTAAACAAAGAACGTCTTATGTCTTCTATAAGGACAAATCCCGATTTTTTGAAGAGGGAAGATAAAATCATGCAAGTCTATCAAGACGTTTCTAAAGAAACCTCTGACTGGCGAAAATCGATGAAACCAGTAACAACAACACTACTGAAACATAATTTTTGCTACTCTTGGGGTCACCCCCTTTTTCTGAAAGTCTGGAAAGGTTCCATTCAGCACACAATTTACTCCCTGGAGGAAGGCCAGCACCTTTTGAAAGCATGGAATATTCAAGCTGATTTGACTTCTCCCAGTTCAGCTCTTCGGACATCTGCGACAACATCAGAATGATTAACAACAGCTGAAGCCGATCAATTGCATCTCTCTCTCTCTCTCTCTCTCTCTCTCTCTCTCTCTCTCTCTCTCTCTCCTATGCCTCCCCTTTTCCCTCCCTGTCTTTTCTCTTCTTCCCCCTTTTTTCTTTCCCTTTATCCTTTTTCCCCTCCCCCCCTTTTTTAAAATTTCCCTCAGGGGGGATGGGAGAGAGGGTGGTTTGGAGGGGGATATAATAGTTTTCTGGAAAAAATTGATACACAGTATTAAGATGACTAAAGAGCTTGCGGGTTCTTGGCCGGTCACTGTCTGTGGACGGAGTTCCTCCCTCCCACCCCTTAAGGGCACATGCAAAAGTGTATGGTAGCTAGTGAGGTGGGAGAAAAGAATAAAAGTTTAGGGTGGGGGGTTTGGATTATTTTAGTTGTTTTCTTATTAATTGTAGGTGATAAGTTTTTTTTTTTTGCACAATGGGACCATTCCAGAATATTTAAAAAAAAAGTTAAGTTATGGGAAAGTTTATAAAATTAGCAACATTGAATGTGAAGGGTCTGGGGTCAATTTTGAAGAGGAAGAGAATTGAAGTGATGATTAAGAGACATAAAATTGATATTGCTTTCTTGCAAGAAACTCATCAAATAGAAGATGGTGTTAATGAATTAAAAATTCCAAATACTGATATTTATGAGAAAAGTTATGGCACATCTAAAGCAACGGGGGTAGCCACCTTAATTTCAAGGAATTGTGAATGCATTGTTGAAAATGTGGTGAAAGATTCAGAAGGCAGATATATAATACTTCAAGTTATAATGGGTAAAGAGCAATATACTCTGGTAAATGTATATGCATCAAATGCTAATCAAAGTTGCTTTTATAATGTCCTCTGGGATCAGATTGAAACTGTTAAAAGGGGGTATTTAATAATGGCTGGAGACTTCAACATGGTGTTAGATAAAATGAAAGACAAATCAGCTTACAAGAAGGAAGACTGGAGGGTTAGACACACAACATTAACAAAATTTATAAACAATACAGGATTGAAAGATGTCTGGAGAGAACTTAAAGGAGACGAAAGAAAATTTACTTTCTACTCACAGTTCACAAGAGCTATTCTAGGATAGACTTTGTATTTGCTTCACAAAGTCTAATACCCAAAGTAAATAATACTGATATTGAAATTATAAAAACATCTGATCATGCCATAATGTCAATTGATATAGCAATAAATAAAAACTATAGAGAAGCCAGAAGATGGAGAATGAATGCAAAAACTTTTCATTACCCAGAAGTGGTGGAAAGAGTTAAAAAAGACTAGTCGGAAACTTGGGACATTAATGAAAAGGCTGGAGGAAAAATGGGAATTATATAGGGCGCTTTAAAAGCTGTAGCCAGAGGCTTTATTATAAGAGAAAACTAGAATAAAAAAATGGAAGAGTTTAACAAAAGAAATCTAGAACATTTAATAGCAGATTTAGAATCCCAATTTTTTTCTAACAATGATAAGAAGATATTGAGGCAGATTGAAGCAAAAAAAAAGAATTAGAGGATTTAGAACTACAACAAGTACAAAGAAATTTTCTGTATTTAAAAAGAATTTTTTTAAATATAGTAATAAAAATTCAAAACTTTTAGCCAGACTAGCCCAGAAAAGAAGGGATAAAAATACGATAGGGAATATAAAAGATTCTTCAGGTAAGGTCTGTACACAAATGAAAAATAAATTAAAAGCTATATAAGAGTTCTATCAATCTCTATATACAGCAAAAAACAAGAGCAAGGAAGATATAGGAAAATATATTACCAAAAATTTGAAGAGGGCTCTGGAAGAGGGAGATATGCTGGAAATGGAGAAACCCATTACAGATCAAGAGATAGGTGAGGTAATAGATAAATTAAAGAATAATAAAACTCCTGGAGTGGATGGTCTGGGACCTGAATTTTATAAACTTTTCAAAACAATTTTAGTACCCAAACTAAAAAAGCTATATAACAAAATAATGGAAGGAGAACAAGTTCCGAGATCCTGGACCCACTCCTTAACCATTTTAATATCTAAACCTAATAAAAACTTAATGGACATTGGATCATATAGACCAATATCCCTATTAAATCAGGATGCTAAGATTTTTACCGCAATTCTGGCTAAAAGAATGAATAATTTTGTAGCTAAATATATTAAAGAAGATCAATGTGGTTTTATCAAGGGAAGACAAATGGCGAACATTATAAGAAGAAATGTGAATGTTCTTTATGAAATGGGAAAAAGTACTACCAAAGCAGGCATGTTATCCTTAGACCTTTTTAAAGCTTTTGATTATTTTCAATGGTCTATATTAAAAATATTGCCAGAAAAATGGGGATTTGGGAAACATTTTTTAGGAGTAATAAATCAATTGTACTCAGAAGGTACTTCCTCAATAATAGTTAATGATGGAATGACCGAACAAATTACCCTAGGCCGGGGAACTAGCCAAGGATGTCCTCTTTCTCCAGTACTCTTTTGTACTTCTGCCAGTACTTCTGGCAAATGCAATAAGGGATGACAAATCCATTAAAGGTATTGGGAAAGAGGGGGAAACTAAAATTAGTTTATTTGCGGATGATGCCCTACTGACAATTTTAGACCCAATAGAGAAAATTCAAAGAGTAAAAATTCATCTAGAAGAATTTGGGGAAATAACTGGATTATGTGTAAATTGGCAAAAATCAGAAAGTTTATTGTTTAATTATGGAAGAGAGGATCTTAAGATAATTGAAAACTTTGGGCTGAAATGCGGTAAAAGTATTAAATATTTAGGATTAGAACTCTATAAGGAGTTTACCAAGCTAAAGAAAAAATATTTTAAAATTAAAAGAAGAGATGAAAAATAGAATACAAAGTTATACTAAATTGAATTTATCTTGGTTTGGTAGAATAGCATTGGTAAAAATGAAGATACTGCCTAAAATCAATTTTATCTTTAGAATGTTACCTGTTCAGTTTTTGGAAAAGGATCTTAAAATTCTCCAAGACATGATAAATAGGTACTGTAACAGTGGGGAAAAATCAAGAATAAACAAAAGTTTGTGGTATAGATCTCAAAAAGAAGGAGGATTAGGTATACCCAACCTAAGAAATTATTATATAGCTAATCAAATTAGTTGTTTGGGGAAATTTTTTATTCAAACCAGAGAAGGTAATATGGTGGGAGCTGGAGTCATTGGACATAAAGGGGGACATAAATAAGTTTTTGTTTAGTGATTTTAAAAATAAGGTAGAGATTGAGAATCCCCTTCTGAATGGTTTAATGACTACATGGAGAAAATATAGAAAAAATTTATCACCGAAGGGTTCCCCATTATGTTTAGTAACAGACTTGGAAAATTTTCCTACAAATTTGAAGCATTATTTAGGGTTATTTAAAGCTAAGAAAATATCTAGATTAAAAGACTGGTTGGGCAAAATTAGAACAAATCAGGACATAAAAACCACTCTGCAATCTAGTGATTTAATATGGATAAACTATATCCAGTTAGAAAAATGGACAAAGGACTGGGTCAGAAGAAACAGTCAACTTAGAGATTGTACAAAGTTTGAACAGTTTTTTTATTATCGCTTGAATCTGACCAGGATAATATAGAGAAAGGACTAGTACGTAAAATATACAAAATAATAGGGGACTCATTGGAAGTGAAGGAGTTAGATTCCCTGAGAGAGGTCTGGAAACAAGACCTTAATGTAGAGATAAAAAAAGAAGACTGGGGAAAAATCTGGAACATGAGAATCCTGAGATCATTATCGGTCAGGATAAAAGAAAATTATTTTAAATTGGTTTCTAGATGGTACCTGACGCCAATTAGGTTGAATAGAATGAACGCTGAATATTCTAAGATGTGCTGGAAATGTGAGAAAAAGATAGGTACATATATGCATCTCTGGTGGGAATGTGAAATAGTTCAAAAGTTTTGGAAAATGGTTTTTTTTAGAGCTAAGAGCGTTTATAAACGACCCCTAAGCTCCGCTGCAAATGGCTCCCAGCTCCGGAGCTTACAAATGTTTCCCCACCAGCTCCGGAGCTAACAGAAAATTAAGTGCGACCCCGCCCACCTAAGCGCGACCCAGCGCACCGTTCAAGTACCTCTCAGGAAAGAGATCTTGGTGTGTTGGTGGACAGCTCCATGAAGGTGTCTCCCCAATGTGTGGCAGCGGTGAAGAAGGCCAATTCCATGCTAGGGATTATCAAAAAGGGGATTGAAAATAAAACAGCGAACATTATAATGCCTTTATACAAAACAATAGTAAGGCCCCACCGGGAGTATTGTGTACAATTCTGGTCACCGCATCTCAAGAAAGACATAGTGGAACTGGAAAAGGTGCAGAAGAGAGCGACTAAAATGATTACTGGCCTGGGGCACCTCCCTTATGAAGAAAGGCTAAAACATTTGGGCCTCTTTAGTCTGGAAAAAAGGCGCTTGAGGGGGGATATGATTGAGACATACAAAATAATGCAGGGTATGAGTAAAGTGGATAGAGGGAAGCTCTTCTCTCTCTCCCAAAATGCCAGAACTAGGGGACATATACTCAAATTGAGGGCTGGGAGAGTAAGAACTGACAAAAGAAAATATTTTTTCACCCAGCGCGTTGTAAGTCTATGGAACTCCCTGCCACAGGATGTGGTGATGGCATCTGGCCTGGATGCCTTCAAAAGGGGATTGGACAGATTCCTGGAGGAAAAGTCCATCACAGGTTACAAACCATGATGGAGATGTGTAATCTCCAGGCTTTAAACCAGGGTACTTCAAGGGCCAGATGCAGGGGAGTGGTATCAGGAGACATATATCTAGTCTCATGCGCTCCCAAACGCATCTGGTGGAGCCGCTGTGAGATACAGGAAGCTGGACTAGATGGGCCTTTGGCCTGATCCAGCATGGCTCTTCTTATGTTCTTATGTTCTTATGTTCTTATGTTCTGCTCTGGGAGAGTGAAAAATTTTGATGCGGAGAGTGCCGGGCTCTCCTCACTTCTTTTTGTTGTTGGTTTTTTTTTGCCTCCCGCCCCTTTAAGAGGAACCAGGAAGTGACGGGGGGTTGGAGCAACTTCCACCGGCACTCCGGAGGTAAGAGTGCATTCTTTTCTCCCTTTTTTTCTCCCTCCCCTCACGCAGACAGAACAAGGAAGTGCGGAGGGGGTAGGAACGCAGGGAGAGCGACAAACCCTCAAGATCTCTGGTCCGAATTTAAGGGACCAGCGGATCTTAGGGGTTGTGTAAAAAGGTCGTGTAAAAAGTAGATATTGATTGTAATCCACAGATAGCACTGTTTTCATTGTCAGCTAGTAAAGATTATGATGTTAAAACAAAAGAACTAATAGCAAATCTTATGACAGCCGCTAGATTAATTATAGCAAGAAACTGGAAATCTAAACTAGTTCTCAAGATGGAAGTTTGGTATAACAAACTTTGGGATATAGCCATAAATGATAAATTGTCTTGTAGTTTAAAAGTTAAACGAGGAGAAATGAAAAAAGACATTTTTATGACATTTGGGGAAAATTTATAGACTTTGTATTAGTAGAAGGGAAGGGGAAAGAACCGACAAATATTTCAAGACATTTCTGGAGAAGAGGACTTTAAGAATAATATTAGAACAACAGACGTTGGAGTAATAAAGAAGAACTCATGGAAGAACTGGATGGTCCCGGGGGGTGGGGATGCACTAGTATTGTTATTTGTTTGTTTGTCTTTTAATTTTTATAATATATTAAAAAGAAAATAAAAAAAGAAAATATAAAACACTTTTCAAGACAAAGGGCCACCGTGAGTCAGACTTGATGGCACACCATTATTATTACTGACATCCTAAAGAAGGTGCATGGATTCCCATGCAGTTCCTGCAGAGAGCAAAACATCCCCTCCCTACAGTCATCCTGAATTCTAATCGCATGCTTCTGTTCTGAGAGTAATTAATATTCCCTTATGCTCTGGCCCTGAGAGCTTTATAATGCTCACCGTTTCTTAACAGGTCTTATCAAAGCCAGCATGTTCTGTACACACTCTGTGGATCCCTTTAAAATTATGCATCCGACATGCAGTAAATCAGAAAAGACAGTCGTCAAGCAGGTCTGAAGGTCTGAAGTTCAGTGCTGAGACCATTAATGGAAATAGCAAGGCATTTGATGACATGACACATGTTTCACATTGTGTACTAGTCAGACATCAAATGCCATTATATATTTATTATTATTTAAACTAAAACAGATTAGCTAGAGCCCCTGTTTTTGTTCACAGGTAGTAACACACTCTCAGAGGTCACAGTGACTACTTAAATCTAACTAATGAGGTACTGGTTGTATGCTTTGGTCAGTCACAAGACAGAGAGCTTGACCTTCTTCATTATACTCAGATAAGTGTTGCACTCGAAAGCTTGCAATGTTCCTTTTTTATTTTTAATAGTGGCCTATGAAGGTATCGCCTGTAACCTATTTTTGCAATTGTGTTTTGCGATGGCCACGTGACTCAACTCCTTTTTGCCTCGATTTGAATTGTGATGATACCTAGAAAGAGCCGGCATTCCCCAGAGACCTGGAATGAGGCACAAGAACTCTCAACATCAAAGGGCAAGACTGCTTCCACTAGGTAATATGACTTTAATTCAATCCGGTTCCAATTGGCAAACCTAGTGGACTTAACAAAACGTTTCCCCCCTGTAACCCAGAATGAAGCACATGGGTCCTTTGTATCAACCCTTTTCTCCCCCCCCCCCCGGCCAAAAGGGATTTGTATGTCTCGTAGTGCCAAATGGGGCTGGGTAACGGAGGGGGTGGTATATGACCCATGTTTCTTTGTTTGAAGAAGGGGGGGGTGACTTAAGAAGCAGCCTTTTACAACTGCCCTGCTTGCCTCCTACAAGAATCCTTTCTTGGTTGAAAACAACATCACCTAGCCATGATT
Source organism: Phrynocephalus guinanensis (assembly GCA_037367245.1). Lineage (NCBI taxonomy): Eukaryota > Metazoa > Chordata > Lepidosauria > Squamata > Agamidae > Phrynocephalus > Phrynocephalus guinanensis. The sequence goes on from CM074734.1 coordinate 133,645,191, forward strand.
TTAAGAACATCATCTAACTAAGGACTTTAAAAGTAACCTCCTGGTGAAGAACATCTTTCAACATGTCTGAACTTCTGGGACCTGCTTTGAAGAAGGGTGATTGACTGCACTCGAAAGCTTGCAATGTTCCTTTTTTATTTTTAATAGTGGCCTATGAAAGTATCGCCTGTAACCTATTTTTGAAAGTTATTTCCATAACTGCACTACTGCACATATACACACACCCAGCACCAACAAGATTTTGACTATTATTTTGGTGTCAAACAAATCATAAAATAAAATGAGACACAATGCAATAAAACAGGCATGTCCAAACGTCAGCCCTCCTGATGTTTTGGACCACAACTCCCAGAATTCTAAGCTTAGATTGCCAATGGCAAAGGACTGTGGGAGTTGCTGTCCAAAAGATCTGGAGGGCCGAAGTTTGGACATGCCTGCAATAAAAGTCAAGCATCCCTTTTTAAAAAATAGCCTATGACCAAAATGAATTTAAATAATTGCATTCATCTAATTAATTCTGACTTGTAGTTACCCTTGCCATGGTTTTCTAGGTATAGATACTTGGAGGTGATTTACTGCTCTCTTCTTCTGGGGTGGTCCTGGGAATGTTTAGCTTGCCCAAGGTTCATAGGGTGGCTCTTCTCCCAAGAAGTAAAGCAGGGAAATTGAACTTCCAGCCTCTGTCTCTATAGTCAGATACTCACTGAGTCATGCAGCTAATATAGAAACCATGGCTATTAAAACAATGAGTAAATAACCAGAGGTACAAACACAAAGGAGAAGTATGGTAAGCAGGGAACAATATTATAGGTATTCCAATAAAGTAAAGTGATAATAAATGTAGGTGGTCTAGGAAACTTTTTCATGTTCAGCTGATATAAATTGATATGTTGGAATCATAGTTATATGAAAAGGCTTCGGATAAATATCAAAGGTTCACTATAGCACCAAATGGAAAATGATGTGCCATGGAGCAAAAACTTTCTAAGGGGAGCATTTCATAATTAAAGGCCAACATTGACAAGACCCCCTTGTCTCACAGCCACCCTCCAGATATTTATTAGGTATCATATGGAATCTTACTTCATTCAAAAGTAAAAACTTTTATGCATCTTTCATATACTAATAGTCAACTAATGCTACAGTGAATTCATTCTCTGTGGCAGTTCATACAGAATCATATGGCACCAACCATGCACAAAAAGATAATGTCAGCAAGGTTGGGTGCAGTGCAACTATAGGATTCTATATTTTAAAATGAGATTAAATTAAATTTGCCCTTTGTATTTCGGAAGCTAAGCAGGGTCGGCCCTGGTTAGTACTTGGATGGGAGACCACCAAGGAATACCACCTGGAGTAGGAACTGGCAAGCCACTCCATTATTCCTGCCAAGAAAACTCCATGGACATGGAGTCACGAAGAGTCGGTCACGACTGTAATGACAAAACACATGAGCAAATCGTTAGCAAAAGCATTAGCAAATAGAATTTAAAGGGCTCTTTTGGTTGTGATCCAGTACACAGGCATTTGATTGTACTCACTAACACAAAGAAAACTCAACATGTACCATGAAATGAGAAAGGAAAACGAAAGAGGAGAAAAGGTAGGAGAGGAAATCATGTATCCATGATCCTCAAGAGGAGCAAATGTGAAAACATAAATCCATGTAAAGCCAATACCTGCATGCCATATAGAAAATGTTGAAATTACTATGAGGTCCTCAATCCACTAAGTAACAGAAGGCAGATATTTACCCTTCCAATATTTTGAGCCACTCAAAATCGTAGAAGATCAATTTCTGCCAAGCAGAGATGAGTTTCCAAGCTCCAATCAGTTTATTCAGAAGCACATGGAAGACTATAAAAACAGATGTTTCTCTTCAAACATAATTAATATAATTAAATAACCTCACCTCAAAAAGAAACTACGAAAGGACATGCTGGAGTAGGTTTTTGAGCATAGTTGGCTCAGCAGAAAATAAAAACACAAAAGCAGAGCTCACCATCACCATAGGTATATTTCCAGTAGGGCAATCCAACAGCATAACAAAATAAAGAAGAGAAATCCCCCAAAACCATTACACATGGGTTTTCACTATATACAAGCCTCAGCCAATCACAAAGCATTACATCATTTACTTTAACCTTAATACTAGAGATGGGCACGACTCAAAAAATTGGTGTTTCATTTGTCGTTTGTCGTTTAGGGTGTCCGTTTCGGTTCATTTTCATTTTTCGTGAATTTTTTGCAAAAAAATTCATTTTCGTTTCGTTATGTAATGAAACGAAAAAACAAAAACGAAAATGAAAAATTGCTGTTTCGTTAGCATTCATTTCAGTTCAATGTATTTGCCACAACGAAAACGAAACACACGACAAAATTTCTGTTGTTTCGTTTCGTTTCATTTCATTTTGGAGACAAAATTCGTTTTTTGTTTCGTTACGTAACAAAATGAAAAAATGCTTGTTTCATGTCCATCTCTATTTAATACACATGCGTTAGCCTTCCTTTTTTGTTAACCACAGTTACTTACCAGCCAGGAAAAAATTACTGAGGGCTAAGCACATTTTTGAACAAAGAATGCTGGCTTTGTGAGGTTAAGAGGGGCTTATAAACATTCATTTGACTTTCCTTTAAGTTCCTCAGGTACAGTAATCCCTCGTTTATTGCAGGGGTTAGGGATCCGACCCAATCCGTGATAAAGGAAAATCTGCGGTATGCAGAAGCTGGATCGGGTCAAGACTGGGGGGCCTGTCTGGCGCCTCCTGCACTTACCCCAGGGCCTCCAATGGGCTTCCTAGCCCTGTCGGAGGCTACAGAAGTGGTTTCAGGTGATCTTGAAGGCACTTTCGGTTTGCCAGAAACCATTTCTGGTGCCCTGGCCTTCATATACTATGGTTCCGCGATATACCAGGACCACAGTCTATGAACCATGAAATGGCAGGGGAGGACTGTATATTGCTTGCACACACATTCACACACACACACACACAAACCAACTTTTCATGCTGATTCAGTAGTATCTATCCTGGATGCAGGATTCTGAGGGAAGAAATTCAGAAAAAGTAACTTTTATTTGGCTGCCTATTTGTCTGGATCACGAGCACATATAGATATTTGTGTGCATCTGGCTTCCCTCTATTCCTGCCACATGTGTCATGGCACAACATCTCCAGATGTCGACACTGGGCTTCCATTTTTGAAAAAAAAAATCAATATCTATAGATCTAGGGTAGTGTTGGCGAATCTATGGCGGGGTACCAAAGGTGACACTTGGAGGAGCCCTTTCTGTGAGAACCCGACATCACCCCTTGCACAGCCACCTGTATTCAGGTTAAATTGCTGTATTGGCACTTTGCAGAAAATTAGTGGCTTTTGAATTGCAGTTTGGGCTCTCGGTCTCTAAAAGGTTTTCCATCACTGGTCAAGGGTGGAACAGTCACTTGCCTTGACAAAAACAATCATGTGATTTCAACCAGGTACATATACCTATCTTCAGAATGTGAATGCCAAAATCAAATGTATGGGAGCCTGAGGATGGAACACCACACTAGTTGGGTCTTGCACGTCCCCATTCCCATAAGGTGATGCCCAGTTTGGCCTACTGGTTGAAACTACAGGCATGGGAAGACGGTGAGATATTCCTGTTAGATATCCAGTAACTGTGCTTACAAGGAAAAAAATGATTCTGTGCCACACAGTAATGGATTCTTTCTTCTGCACTTCAACCACAACTTCTCAGTCACAGTCCATTTAAACAAATATATTTAAAACTCCAAAATTTCCATTTGAATGGCTCTGTTTGATATGATGGTCTTGTGCATTTGTCTCTTGAGACCAATTTAAGGTTTATCTACATCTTTGCTTTCAAAATAAGTTACATCTGACAGACTTGCCAGGCTTATGAGCCAGTTACTTTAGCAGTTAATATTCTCTTGATCTCCTTCCTTTCAGAAGCTCTTTGAAAGATGTTTTATATTTATTTTCCACTGGCATGTTGGTGACTCCATTTTTATTCTACACACACACACACACACACACACACACACACACACACACACACACACACACACACACACACACACACACACACAGCATTTAAAAATTACACAGACCTGTAGACTCTCTCTCTCTCTCTCTCTCTCTCTCTCTCTCTCTCTCTCTCTCAATCTCTCTCTCTCTCTCTCTCTCTCTCAATCTCTATCTCTATCTCGGGGTGGGGTGGGGGAACAAAATCATATTGCCATTCTTTTCTCAAATACTGTAACTTCAGTGAACTCTAACAATGATGGTGACATATGGGTGGTTTACTACAGTGTAATCAATCCAAATAACAGGAAAATAACTGGTGAATAAATTAAATAAACACACACACACACACCTCCCGTCTTCCAAGGGAACAAACACATAAACAATGGAACGTTGAACAATACATAAAAAGAAGTAAAATAATACTATAAAATACTTGGCAAGAAGGAGGAATTGAATAAAAAAAAGAAAATCAAAGGTCATCAAATGCCTCGCGGAAGATCCAGGTCTTCAAGGCTTATTAAAGGCAGGCAGGGACTGTGCTAGGCGCAGCTCACTTGGGAGATGGTTCCAAAGTGAGGGAACCAGCCACAGAGAAGGCTCGGTTGCTGGTTACAACTTTCCTAGCCTCCCTGGGCATGGCCACCTGGAGCGAGAGCACCTGCGACATTCTAGTAGGTCCGGCCTCAGTTGATCTCTGGAAGATCCGCTCCGCCAAGTATTCAGGTCCCAAGCCATGGAGGGTTTTGTAAATCAAAACCAGGACCTTGAATCTTATTCGAAATGCAATGGGCTACCAATGCAAGCGAGCCAGAACTGGGGTGATGTGGTCATATCGACCCGCACCAACCACCATCATTTTGTACCTGTTGAAGTCTCTGAATAAGGGTCAAGGTCTTGGTTTTGATTTACAAAACCCTCCACGGCTTGGCGATAATATATAAACTGGAACAATATAAGATCAATTTAAAGAATTTTTAGAGGAAACAATGGCAGCAGTAGAGACTTAGATATGAATACAATGCTGGAATTATGTTCTAGGCTCTGGGTTAAAGTCCTCAGTTGCCCTTCTTGGGAAGAGTGAGTAGTATGGGCAGTTCTCATTGGAAGCAGGTGCTCTGATGAGTACCCATAGCCTAAAACATTTAGGGTTTATGAGGCTGATCTGGAAGCTCCAGGTGGTCCAGAATATGGCTGCCAGATTACTGACAGAGGTAAGGAAACATCATCATATATCCCCACCCTGGTATCCTTACACTTGTTACCAATTTGCTTCCATATTGATTTCAAGGTCATTTTGTCCAGTTTCAATGTCAGTATATTCATCCTCATCCAGCCAAGCATGACCTCCAGGCAGCACTCAAGGAATGGGACAGCATCCACTGCAGAAGGCAAACAGAAAAAATAGATCTGGGTGCCATCAGAGTACAAATGATGTGAAGCTCCAAAACTCCCAAGGAGCCCTCCCAGCACCTCATAAAGATGATATATAGCATTGGCAAGAAGACTGACCCACGTGGAACCCCATAGTGGTCAAGGACCTGGTGGACATCCTCCAATTTGGATTTTAAAAATGCCACCAACAGGAAATATCACTGAGAGGCCTATCACTGTGACCAATCCTGGATAGATTGCAAAATATGTAGAAAAGCTCAGCCTGGAGGTTGTGTTTCACTTATCCAGGTTGTGAAGTAAGATCTTCTAGTGGCCTTCAGCTTTGCCAAGTAGATGTTCAATACAATCTTAGTGGCTTTAAAATTAGTTTCCATTGGGGCCCACCTTCGATGGTCTCTAACCTCTTCTTATTCTGCTCCATGGTCTGCAGTAGTAAGTTATACCATGGGACTGAGCAGGAAGAAGGTGGAGAGGCTTTCAGGTGCAATCAAAGTGACCACTCTGGTAGTGGTATCATGCCAACCATCCACCAGAACACTGATGGAATACCAAGCAGATGAACCAGAATGCCCGGCATGGTATCATGAAAGCCAGTTCAATCCAATAATCTTGGGGAGTAGAATATCTTAATGGGCCCTTGATCCTTAGAGGGGTGGGGAGTGCTAAATGATAGTCTTGATTTTATTAGGTGATCAATCAATATTTTCTTTGTCATTTCTATATCCTTTGATAGTTGAAGCCCATTTGCTGTTTCTGACTTAAACAGCCTCTACTGTTTCTTCTTCCACCCAGTTTCAAGTGTATAGTTCTCAGAGTTCATTTTAATTAATTTCAGAATATATTAGATGCAATTTTATTTAATAATGAATAAAATGGAAACTTTAATTAATTCAGTGTAGGTTTTAAGGAAAATGCTGAAATAATATTTCATGAGCTAAAATTAGTTATAATTACTGAAGTCTGAATAAGATTGCTGGGGCAAATAAAACTAAGAAATAATATTATAATAAAAAGTAAAATAACATGAATATAATAATTATGTATGGATTATATACACACATATATACATATACATACAAACATATGTATATATACATATATTCAATATTTGTTTTCGTAGATTTTCACGGGTATAGGTATGCATGTTAGGGTGGATTTGGGTTTCTTCCCGTGTAGAAATCTGGTTGTTTTGGCGACGTTTCGACGAGGTCTCACTCGTCATCTTCAGGCTGGTGTTCTGGCTTCTTTCTTCTTGAAGCAAAGCGTGATCTCAGTTGAAGTCCTTCTATAAATACTGCTGGGGGGGTGTGGTTTGCTTGCTTTGTTGCTGATTGTAGGTTCGTTTGTTCTTTTGTGATCTGCTGTGTGGCTGAGGCGATCGTTAAGGGCTTAACTGCTGGTGGGTTAGATGGCTGTTTAGAGACATCATGTGTGGGTGAGGTGCTGGATGTGTGTCTATTAGCCTTTTGTTTCTTAACGACCTTGGTGATGGGTGTTCTGGCAGCATCCTGGGCTTTGGTGGAGTGGGGTCCTGTGTCTTGTGAATTCATTTTGGTCTGGCTGCGTGTCTGTGGTCTCCCAATGTTTTTTTGGCGTGTGTAAGTGTGCTCCATGTGGTGGCTGGAGTGGGGAGTAGCGGTAGATGGTGCAGTCGTGGTCAACAGACGAGCCTCTGTCACAAAGACTGACACCAGGTCCAAAAGGACACAAGATGCCACCACCTTCCATCCACACCAAACACAAACCCAGACCCTTCCCACAGATGAAACGAAACCACCATCCAATAACAAAACCACGACTGCACCATCTACCGCTACTCCCCACTCCAGCCACCACATGGAGCACAATTACACACGCCAAAAAAACATTGGGAGACCACAGACACGCAGCCAGACCAAAATGAATTCACAAGACACAGGACCCCACTCCACCAAAGCCCAGGATGCTGCCAGAACACCCATCACCAAGGTCGTTAAGAAACAAAAGGCTAATAGACACACATCCAGCACCTCACCCACACATGATGTCTCTAAACAGCCATCTAACCCACCAGCAGTTAAGCCCTTAACGATCGCCTCAGCCACACAGCAGATCACAAAAGAACAAACGAACCTACAATCAGCAACAGAGCAAGCAAACCACACACCCCAGCAGTATTTATAGAAGGACTTCAACTGAGATCACGCTTTGCTTCAAGAAGAAAGAAGCCAGAACACCAGCCTGAAGATGACGAGTGAGACCTCGTCGAAACGTCGCCAAAACAACCAGATTTCTACACGGGAAGAAACCCGAATCCACCCTAACATGCATATATTCAATATGATATACAGTATATACAGTATTAAATAATGGATATAAAATAAGCTCTGCTCATACCTTAGGCCAGTGATAGCAAAGTGTTCTGCTTATATACCACCCCATACCACTACAAGTAGTCTCTGGGCGGTTTACAATATTAATTACAGTGTGCAGGCGAACCTTTTAGAGAGTGAGTGGCCAAACTGTGATTCAAAACCCACTAATTTGTCGCAAAGTGCCAATACAGCTATTTGACTTGAATGTTGGGTGTCCATGGAAAGGGCTCCAAGTGCCACCTTTGGCACCCATGCCATAGGTTTGCCAACATTGTCTTAGGCCATACCTCTAGTAAATGTACAATTCCCTGAATGGAATATCTAGGTGGTTTCCTTACGGTCGTATTAAACAACACTGTCTGGTTTTCCCTTCTTTATTTTAGAAATCTGAATCTCCAAACCAGTCTGAATGACTTCAGCCCCTCAGGATCTAACCAAAGTATATACAAACCCCTAGATGCTGCACAATTCAATCTGAAATGTCACAACACTAAGATATTCACATTATGTTTCTATATGTAATCTTTAAAAGGTGAAGCAAAAGGACCACAAGGGGGAAAAGAGAGATTATTCTGAAATAATGAGTATCTGTGTGCCTCTGGAAAAAAGAAAAGATAGCTGTTCTTTCTCACAATATAGGATAAGAAACCCTTTTGTATTGATTTCTAGAAAGCATGCAAAGTGAGAGGTACGTTTAGGTACAGTGTTATGAAGGCTCATATAATTATAGAATTCCAAAGGAGCCTAATAGGTGAAATAAGACATTTTGCAATCCTTGGCTTGCAAAATGACTAGGGATGGGCACCTTGAGAAAAATGAGACACTGTTTTGTCATTTCGTAAGGTTTTGAAACATTATGAAACAAAACAAAACACGGCATGTCATCTGAACCGAAAATCAAATGATGTTTTCGGTTTGGTTCCACCAAACCAGGAAGCTGCCACCAGATCTCCCTTAAGGCAAGGGGCTGCCATCCGGCAGCTGTTTCCCAGTTCTCGCCACCGCCTCCCAGCTGATTTTGAAAGGTCAAGCTGTAAAAAAAGAAAAAAACAGCTTGGAGACTATGGGAAATCCCGCAGCAGGGGGCTGAGAAAGCAGTACTGACATCAGTGCTACCCTCTCAGCTGCCTGCTGGGTGATTTCCTTACCAGACAGACTCCTCCGGTTAGGGAATACTCTGGATCATTTTAAACAGGCTCCAGCCCAGCCGTCAGAGCCTGGAGCCTGGTTAACATTGCCCCCCCCAACAGCGAACCTGTTGCTGTTGTGGATAGGCAATTTTAAAAAGGCTCCAGACCACAACCTGGGTGGTGGGCTAGAGCCTTTTAAAAAAAAACCCACTGCACCAGAGCGCTGGTGCAGTGGGGGATTCAAAAGCCTCCACACTGTCCCTGCTCCTTTCTCCTCCTCCTGGTGTGTGTGTGTTTTGGACAGGGGACTGCCCTGCCCCCACTGCCCACAGCACTCCCTGTCCAAAACACACCCCTGAGAGGAGGGTGGCAAGGGTTAGGGCCTGGGTTAGGGCTAGGGTCAGGGCTAGGGTTATGGTTAGGGTTAGTGTCAGGCAAGGGAGAAAGGAGCAGGCAGGGAGGGAATTTACTTCTGCCTGGCTGCTCCATTCTGCCTAGCTGCCCACCTACCAGCTGGGATATTTTGATAGCCCGAGCTGTCAAAGTCAGCTGGACGATGTTGCCGAGGAGTCCTTTGAATTCCCCACTGTACCAGCTAGAGCGCTGATGCTGCAGGGGATTCATTTCGTTTCATTTCATTTCATAAGTAATGATTTTTTTTAAATTGTCACTTATGATAAAAAACAAAATGCAGGGGGGATAAAATGGAATGAAATTATATGCTATTTTCTGTTTCCTTTCCCATCCCTAGAAATGACCCATCTTTTATTCTTAAAGTGTCCATGAGAGATAGCTTTCTAAATTTATTTCATGAAAGCCTCCAAGGAAAGAGATTCTAGGCCCTCTTACTCAAAGCTTATCTCTGCTGGTTCTCACAAGTTCAGCCTCCCCATCCGTCAGCCTGTTCTCTTCTTCCATCCTCTGTGGACAAGGTGAACAACTGTTTTCACTCCTGAGATTCCTTTAAATAGATATTTTTCTTTTGTCTAGGCTAAATATATCCCGGTACATTCAGTCCTTTTTCATACTGCCCCTCCTAGGCTCCAGCTCCATGCTAGCCAGAAACTAGAGTCACCATAGCACCTGCATTGATAGTTGACTTGTTTGAGACCATCCAGGGGAAAAGAGTTATGTGCAGAGTGACCTGCAGACTTGAGGTTTGCAGAGAGGTCTTGGGTTCATTCAAGAGGCTAGGTGGTGCATAAAGAGTGTCTTGGTAAAGGGAAAGAACAATTCCCCTAGTGAGTTGTTAAAACCAAGCAAGAGGCAGGCAGCATCTGAATAAAGTACAGTGGTACCTCGACTTAACGTATTTAATCTGTTCCAAATGCATGCTCTTAAGTCGAACTACTATTAAGTCAGGGTACCTATCTAAAAAAATTTAAAAAATAAGTTTAAAAATCAAAAAATGAAAAAAAAATGTGTACGTCGAGCAGACCATATCTAAAATTTGTAAGGTGGCAGTTAAAATGGCAACAGTTTTAGCTCTTAAGTCAAATTGCTCTTATCAAATTGCTCTTAAGTCGAGCTGCTCTTAAGTTGGGGGTACCACTGTATATGAAAGTGGCAGGTTTAGGAGACTCATATTGCCTAAAGATGGGCATATATCTCAGTTCAGAGGTTTGTGTCGGTTCATAACTCAGGGGCTGTGCATTCCATTCCCCCAGCTCCCCGGCTGCAACCCCCACTCACCAGCTGGCCTGTGCTCCTCTCCTCTTTTTCTTTGGCTTCTTTGCCCTACATCCTTGGCTGGTTGTGCACTCACACACAAGGAGATGGGAAAGGCAACCTCATGCTCCTTCAGGGGACTGGCCAAACAGCCAAGAAGATGGAGAGATGTGCTCTCCAGCTGGTGAATGGGTCATAGCCAGAGCGGTGGGGGAAAGGAACATGTGGCAGCTGTGATGCCATTCATACAAACCAGTAGGAACCTCCAAACTGAGATCCGTGGCCATCTCTATTGATAGAAGTGGTTTTTAATACAGTCAGTAACCTATAAGCTGCCATTGTAGATAAAATGGCAGTACTTTGGTTCTATCTCTAATTCAGCCCTGTGTCCTTTAATTCACCCCTTTCCCCTCACTGAACTGTGACTCAAAGCACCACATATCTTCCCCAAGCCTGTGTCATGAGATACCAGGCCATAAAACTGCTGGGTAAACACTTATCTGTGTGGGAAGACCACTGGTAGAGGGGATCCGCAAGCGAGATAAGCTGGACATCCGTCGAAGCATCGATATATCGCTAGAGCTGTCAAACGCTCTCGGCTGCGAAGCACAGAGTTCCGAGAACTGCAGGACAGGTGGCGCCAACGGGCAAGATTAATAGTATCCTCTGTGTGTTTCCTCTGACAATTGATTTGTAACTAGGTGATAACCATGTATCCTTTGTAGTTTCTTTGTTGTTTCGCGGGCGATTTACGGCGCCCAGATGCATCCTTGTTTATTCTGATAAATGGGGAGTACTGAGGGAATGTTTCCTATAAAGTCTATAGAGTTTCTTTGTTCATTGCCCCAGTTTTCCGACTGAATTCGGCTGGGCGCCTCGCTGCAGCGAATTAAAGCCTTTTCTCCGTGCCTTTGAACCTTGGCGTGTTTCTTTCATCTCTCAGCTCCCGTAATAGCGGCAAGGTAACCCGGGGTGTAGCTTTCACTATAAGTACCAGCCCCTGTGAAGGTCACATCGCTCATGCATGTGAAGCCAGAAGTGACCAGTAAGTGACTCCTAATTTCAACATGATAGGTTTGGTTTTGGAAATAGGTTTTCTGTGAAAACCTATTTGTAGGGCAAATAAGTTTTCAAATAGGTTTTCAAGTTGTAGGGCATATATCTTGTTTTAGAGGAGGAAAACTATATCTTCTGAAAGTGTGAGTCTTTGATTTTGGTTCTGGAAACGTATCCTGTTTGCTCATAATTTGCACAAAGCAGTCAGCTCAGCCCAGAAAGGACTCTCTACAACTAGGTATGAACCTTTTTGATTTCTTGATGACATATCCTAAAAATTTTCCATTCTGAGTGTTCCTCCTGACATATTCTCTCCTGACAACACATGTGGGTCATAGGGAGAAAAAGTCTAGCTGGGAAGGGTTTGTGACTTAGCATAGGCGTAGCTTTGTCTTAGCTTCCTTTTCAGAAAGGAGGCTCCCAGCTAGCAGTGAGATAGCCTTGAATTTGGAATTAGGGCACAGCTAGGCCTATGCCAAACTACCAAGCTTTCCCAGCTAGGCCCTTTTCTCATGTGAGCCAAATTTAAGTTTCTGTAGGCATAGGTCTGCCAAATGAAACTCTCATGGTGGAGCGGGGTGGTATAGAAACAGAAATAAATAAATGAATAAAATGTGTTGTCCAACAATTCAGAAAACTCCATGCTTCTCTGAAGATTGGAATGGGGAGGTTCTATTTGGAATGGTCTTGCCTGACATATAGGAAGTGCTGTATTCAAAAATGTCTTGAGGATGCCCAATTATTTTAGCTTAAAAGGCTGGATGGGTTTTTTAATCAAATTTTGGACAAGATGAATAAGTACCAAGGTTGTTAAGAGACACATGATTGAGAGAGACTGATGAGTGAGAAATAAAAGGAGGCAAAAAAGAGAGAGAGTGGGCAGAGGTATGACCTCCCTACTCTTTCACTGAAATCCTGTTGCTTGGTTTAGTAAATCACACAGGAGCAGTGGTGTCCAAACTTCAGCCCTCCAGATGTTTTGGACCACAACTCCCAGAATTCCAAGCCTGTATTGCCATTGCCAAAGGACTGTGGGAGTTGTGGTCCAAAACATCTGGAGGGCCTACGTTTGGGCACCACTGCACTAGAGTAAGTGCATAGAATCAGAGGGAGTTGCCTGTGTTAGCTCCTCCATATGTTCCATTGATTCAAATAGGCCTGCTCTACTTACAATTTACTTTGCTCAAAGAAGTCACACTTAAAGTTGTCCCACTTGGATCCATGGAACCTATGGAGTTGACTCTCCCACTCCTCATGGATTCAATGGGCCTACTGTAATGCCCTCTGCTATGCTAAGCAACCAATTTCAGCCCATGGATTTTAAAACAAGCAAAGCAAGGTCCCTTGGCTGGTAGGTGGAAATTGCCGGGGTGTGCATTTTCTACTCTGCCTCCCTAATACGGGCTGGACTTGATTCATAGGTTTGCTTCCAGCTCTGCAGTTCTATGATTATGATGATGACGATGATGGTGATGACTGCTTAAATATATTTCTTCAGTTTTTCTGTGACCATGCACAAGTAACACCCTGAAATTTAACACCTTATATGTGAACTCTGACATGGGGAGGGAGTGAACAGCATTTTACACCAATGCTCCAGGACAAGGAAAATTTATCCAAACATTTCTCAGCAATGGTTTGTTCTGCTCACAACCACCACCAAGCACCAAAAGAATTCTTGACTTCTGCTTTGCAAGGCCAAACAAGGGCATCTGTGTCAGCAACACGCACACACTGTCCTCAACCACCTCATAATTTATTTCAGATTTCAAAGGTAATTCCTCTTCATTGAAACCAAAACATTATGGCTGAAGTTCTCATTGGGGAAAACTCCATTGTGTGCCATTGGGGGAGGGCCAAGAGACTGTCTTGTCTTTAAAGCCACAGAATCCAGGTCTCTGTAGGTGTAGTTGGACTACAATTCTGATAATCCCTTGCACTATGGAACTGAGGGGAACTAAACTCCAACAAGATCTGAAGGCCCATAGGACCAACATGACTGTGTCACCATATCATCAACCACCACCACCCCTGCTTTGGTAGTTGATTCTCTCAGTATCCTTCCACAGGTTGCCTCCTCTATTGCCTTCCTTTTTTGCACTGGTGGTAACAACCATGGAAAAAGATGAGGAGTCAACATTGCGAATGAGTCAGAGGAGATCATGGAATGGTGACCACATGGGTGCTGGCAGCAGCAGTAGCAGGAGGTGTATTATCACAAACATATGCAGGTTAAATTTTGAACCGCAACCTGGGAGTAGAGATGGGCACGACTTGAAAAAATTTTTTTCGAGTTGTCGTTAGTCGGGCCGGTTCCGTTTCGGGTCGTCTCCGTTTTTCGCGAAAATTCGCAAAAATTAGTCGGTTCATTTTTTTCGTTTTTCGTTTTCATTTTTGGGGGGGAGCGGGCTCCTGGAGGCACCTCTGTGGGGTGGGTGCCTCCTCTGGCCCGCTATAAGGGAAAGTGGGCTCCTGGAGGCACCCGTGGGTGCCTCCTATCCTCACCCACTAGGAAGGGGAAGCAGGCTCCAAGAGACCCCTCAACATGGGGGTCTCCCCTCCTCACCTGCTGCTGCTGCAAAATGCTATGCAATAGCCATATGGATATTGCATAACAGAATGTGCAGACAGTGACTGTGAAGACTAGTGGATGGCACTGAACCCAGAGCCATAGTGAGATGCCTAACTAAGGCTCTCGCACCACCATGTCTCACACAGAAGGGAATTGTACTTGCGTGTAGTGCAATGCAAGTACATCTGGCTTAGGGTTAAGGTGGGTTAGTGTTAGGGCTAGGGTTAGGCTAGAGACGGGTAAGGTTACGGTGGGCTACTGGGTTGCACCTCTGGGTGCCTCTCTGACCCACTAAGAAGACAGTCTGTGATGTATGGGTACGGAGTCAAGGGTTAGGGTTAGGGTTAGGGGGCTAGGGCAGGTTTTAGGGGGCTTTTTGGCACATCCCAGAAGTCTCCATGGCCAAGTGGCCATGCGATTGGTGGGATGGCTCTAAAAATTTGCATGGTCGTCCACTCCCACATGGCTGGCCACTCGGCCAGCCCATCATCGCGCAGGTGTAAAATAAAATAAAATAAAATAAAATAAAATAAATGGAGGACAGAGGAGGAGAGGAGAGACATTTTGTTGCAAGAAAAAACCCACTGCTACTGTGAAAAATCTGGCAGTTTATAAATTTTCGCATGTTTCTGTTATACTTGTGTGTTTTTGGACCACGATTTCAAAAACAATATTGTGTTCGCCGCCCCATTTTGGATCCCCCGCCCGCACCGCATGGCATGGCGACTCGAGTCCGGCTGTCCAGGACGGGGGGGGGAGGCGGGACCCGCCCTCCAGAAACCACCCCTCCGGTAGGTGCCCTGCGCCCTTAGTCAAGCAGGCATTTTTCCGCCTGCTTTTTTGGCCCGGGAATGGGTGGGGGGAGAGTTTAAAAGTTTTTTCCTGTGCCGTCCGTGCCGCTTGCTTGCGCTTTAATTGCGGCGGCCGGCGACCGGCGAGACTGGGCTTTTTGCTGGCTGGCTGCGAGCAGTCCAGGACGGGGGATGGGGGGGAGGCCGGGGACCTCCAGAAACAACCCCTCTGGTAGGTGCCCTGAGGCACAGCAGGCATTTTTCCGCCTGCTTTTCGGCCGGGAACCGGGTTTTTTTAACTTTTAAAAACTTTTTTTCTGTGCCATGTGCCATCGCGCGATCGTGCAATGCAAGGAACGAGCACGACAAATCAGACCAAAATTGTTTGTTCGTCGGTTCGAGCTCGAAGTCTGGTGCAGTAATTCCCGTTACCGTTTCCGTAGAGTAACGGAACCGAGTAACGGAAACGGAAACGGGAATACCGCTAAGTCGTGCCCATCTCTACCTGGGAGTAAGGCCAGCCTCTGTAGCCTCCGGCCAGCTGCACAGTCCTAGGACGCCATTAGAAGAGGACCATCAGCCATTTCTGGGTACTGTCTACCTAGAAAACCCTGAAAAGAGTTATTATAAGTCAAAGCATGGTTATTAACAACTAAGCAAGCACAGGAGCAGGCTTTTTTCTTGATCGGGACGACAATAGACGATGGAGAAATGAAGTCAACCTGTAATTACAGCAAGGGTGAAATTATTTTTTTGGCTACGTAGGCCTCCCTTTCCTCCACACTGTCGAGATATTTCACCTAAAAAGCCTTGGCTGCATCTGAAATCCTACTGCTATCATCAATTGTTGGACACTTTGCCATGGATCTTTTGGAAATGTGTGTCATCTCAAGATAAATTGTTTTTTTGGCACTGTGGACTCCAACCATGAGAGCATTTGCAAATGGATGCAAAATTCAGAACAAAGGAGTGGAACTAAAGATTTCAAAAAAATGAAATGAAAGAACCGCACATGGTGAAAATTAGTCTCATGGAAATCAAAGAGAAAATCAAGAGGGGACTGAGTGCTCTTGGAAAAATTAAGCAAGAGGACAAAATGAAGCCAAAAATACCATGAAGGGCTATGAAGCACAGCAGGACGTAAGCAGATCATACTTTACAGAAGACGAAAATGGAATGAATAGATAAGATATCATGCCAAAATGTATGGTATAACCTGAAAGTCAAAACTGTTCAAAGAACGATAAGCAAACCACAGTGATGAATAAATCAGCATCACATTGAACAAATCCTTGACTGGATTGCCTTCTCTCTCTCTCTCTCTCTCTCTCTCTCTCTCTCTCTCTCTCTCTCTCTCTCTCTCTCTCTCTCTCTCTCTCTCTTTGAAGAAAAGAAAGATTTTCAGCACAATTCAGTGTTTATTGAAGTCTACAGAAGAACTCCCATTGATTTTAATGAAGCTGGAATGCATTGGGAAAATGAATATGCAGTGAATAACTGTGGCCATATGTTTGAAGGTGTTTGAAGGTGTTTAATGGTAAACAGAAGCTCAAGACACAAAGTTAATTGTTGTAAGGATTTATTTAAGTGATTACCACTTGTAGTGGCAAGATGCAGGATGAAGTACATTTATAATGGCAGGTGTGAAGCACTGGCACATCAAGGCATTTAAAAGTACTGTGAAAGGGGGGAGTTTGTTGCTTTTATGTCTGCACTGTTCACCTTTGATGCACATTGGGCAGGTTTCTTTGATTTAAGGTACACCAGATAGGGAGGAAGGAGAACTGCCTTCATTCCCCATCTTCTAACATTTCAGATGGTGCTCTCCCAATAAAGCCAAGAAGGAAGCCAGGCTGAGAAAATGGTACCTGCAATAAGACAGAGAGAATAAAAAGAGGGGGGGGGAGAGGAGAGAGAGACCTCATCATCTGTGTCTCCCCCCTCCCCATCAGCAACATGTGTCTAGAAGGTCTGTTAACAATTATAAATAACACTTATATCCTGTTTTTCCTCAAAGGACCTCACAGGCCTGGGTGGTTGTCTAGACTGCAGAGGTCAATATAGCATGCATTTCCTAACATGAGACTGAATCTGATGACCTCAAGACTAGTCCTACCATTTGGCTGAGTAAAGTAGCTTCCCTAGGCGGTAGCCACTGGATTGTATGAAGTTTGCAGCAGCCAAGGTCCTTGGGTTTTCTCTCTGTGTTGGATGATGGAGATTTACATTACAAGCAGACCACTCTCCATGCCTCCAGCTAGCCTGCTGCACCCTCACCAGTGTTGGAATAATATTGAATTGATAGTCCCATTGGCCTCTGTATCTTGAGTGTGGTGCAGTTTGTTCTTTGCAGGCAGCAAAATGCCTGTTTGAAGCCCCTTCCCATTTTATGATCCATAAAGGTTCTTCGACCTACTTCTCCTCTCACAATCCTTCTCTTGGGTATATTTGGCAAAAACTGACTGGCTCCAAGGCTTTCCAGCAATTGTAGCAGCAGAGAAGGCATTGCATCAACTCTAAAGCACTTAATTCACGGCACAGCCATTTCTAAGATTTACCACTCTTATCACTATATGTGTTAGATGTGCAAATGACACTAGGTCTTTGAGATACTTGCAGAAGTGTCTATTGCCAAATTGCTCTGTGATAACAGGCCCTGAGGGTTGCAACTTAATGGGGCAGCAGTTACATCCAAACTGTAGAGTTATGTCTCATGAAACTGTTGTAGAGCCACGCTGGGAAAAATACAGGAATGCAACTGCCTGCACCCACTAGAACAGATACCTATGCAGCTCTCTCCACACAGGTAAACTCTTATAATTATAAGGATAATCCAGGGTGTGTTTTCCCCCCCTGTAATTTCACATGAAGACTACAGGGATCTGGATGAACTTGAAGGCTCATGGTTTAATGGTTCGGCTTGGGCTATAAGTAGCAGTCTCGAGTGAGCTAGGAGAATCCAGACCAAACAGCAATCAGGACTAGATAGTAGGCCAACTGGGAGGTATGGTAGGCTCTGTGAAGAAGCGATTTTCAAATCAAATCAAATCAACCTTTATTGGCATTAAAACAAAATAAAACAGCACAACGAGAGAAAATAAGGTACAGCAAGGAGGGAAGTCAAAGTACCTAATGCATATATTAGAATCGCCGGTTCCGTGTTTGATTTTAAATTATCTTTGAACACCTGGCTATTCATGTAGGCATTTCCTTCAAACAAAACGTGACTACAACATTTATCCATCAACGTTCACACCTTTTATATTCTTTTGACATCCCTGAAAAACTTATATTCAAAATTTTTAACTAAATGATTTTATTTCATTTTCATTTCTTGGATGTTGTTATTGTATCCTGTATTTTGTTGTACATTATGTTGTAAACCACCCAAAGTGGCCTTTGTTGCTAGGTGGGTGGTATAAAAATCAAGCAAACAAGCTAGCAAGCAAGCAAATGATTGAACAAACCTAGAATCTGCACCAAAAAAAAAAACTCAACCATAAGCACAAGGCAAGTTGTAAAAAAAAAAGAAAAAAAAAAGAAGAGCTACTGAAGCGGGAATCTATTTTATACAGCCTGCTAAAAGTAAATGGATTTTAGAGTGTTGTGTATTACTATATAGATTCCTCAGAGAACTATGTTCATTAATTCGTCCCTTGATGGGAAACATAGGTGGAAGAATTGTTTTCAGAGAGGATTTCATTCATGGACCAAGGTAAGCACCATGTTCTGCTGCCAAAGCTGCTGAGGACATCCAAGCCAAACTGCATCATAGTCAAAGCCAGACAGGTTATTTTTGGTACATGACTGGGTGGGCTTAGCCATACATCCTTGCTTTTGTGGTCCTCCTTTGGATGAAATGTCCTTTTTCGTGACATGTAAGTGGCCATCCGACTCCTTTCCTGGGTATTTGGGCAAGTTTTTCTGGACAAGCAAAGGAAAAAGAGGTTTTGAAGAGGCCTCTTACCATCCTTCCTCAGACTAAAGGAGCTATTTGGATGAGTAGTGAAACATTTCAATCTCACAAGAAAAGAAGTCTGGATGCCCAGATAACCTCACCTGGATGACTGAGAATCTTCACAAACACTAAAATGGCAGTTCATCTTTGTTTGTGAATTTTTCAAAGTCTTTCCTGAAGAACCATGAATTCATCAGTTTGACATTGTTATTTGTAGACAGCCCAGTGACTATCTTTGAAGAAAGAAAAAGAAAGAAAGAAAGAAAAGAAAGAAAGAAAGAAAGAAAGAAAGAAAGAAAGAAAGAAAGAAAGAAAGAAAGAAAGAAAGAAAGAAAGAAAGAAAGAAAGAAAGAAAAGTAGAGCTTCCATCCCCACAGCCTGCTCTCCACCCTCTCCCCACTGTTCCCATCACCTCCATACCTTCTCCACCATCTTTGCAGACATCTCTAGAGTCTGCTGTCTCTAAAGATGGTGGCAGCAGTGACAGAAGGACAGGGGAAGAGAGGCAACAGGGGCAGTGGGAAGATGGTGTGGGCAGGCTGTCGCGGACGGTGGGCAACAAACCAAGAAATTTGTTGCAACATTCCAAAGTTAATGCTTTGGGAAAGTTCAGATTCTCCTATTTGGATGAACGAAAATTCATCTGAATGAACAAAGCAACAATTTTATTTATTTATTTATTTATTTATTTATTTATTTATTTAAACTTATATGCCACCCACAACCCAAAGGTTGTGAACTTCGGGCCCATCTTGAGTAATCAGTCCTCCCTCATTTTTAAAGTGCAGTTTAGAGGTGAGAACATGTTGTAAGAAAAGTCACAAAGCACACATACGATTATAACTGTAGCATATATGGCAGGCATGGAGGCACGGCATGACCATTCTATGTCAGCTTTAGGTGTGAGGTCAGTTCCAGGAGTTGAAATTCCAGCCTTCTCTGAAATAACTGATTGCTGCCAAATGCCAATTGATATATATTAATAAACTACTGTGGCTTCTGTTTATTCCCACCAACAATGACTGGATTCATTTTCAGTCAGCTGCAGAAAGTACAAGACACTGGACTGTAAGCCTTATTTATTGGTTTGATTTGATCCCCTCTTTCTCTCAGTGCTGCTTCCCAAGGTGGTTACCTAATCATAGCCCTGTGCAATATGGAGATTAGTAACATATTTCCACTTGAATTGTAAGTAATGATCTCCAACTGTGATGATATTTGCACAGATCAGCTTAAATTAGCATATGGAAATTTAATACAAACATGTTGTTTCTTGTCCTCTTTTTGGGTAATGCAGGAATGGCCACCCTACGCGTGAACCAGAAAACCACATACCGTCACCTTTCCACTACCTACATTGTGTGGGTTGGGGGGGGGGATTACAGTAATAATACAGTACAGAATTTATTATTTTTCTGCCCCCTTTTTACATCCACATTCTATTTCCTGAGATGGCCTTCCTCTGCCCAAAGTCTCATCTTCTTCCTGTATCATGTTCAAAACTAACTGTGGATGAACAAGGCCATTAAAAGTTAATAGAGGAAGAAAAGTATGTAAGCATCCATAATTCAGAAGTTAGGGTTACAAATGGAGATAATTGCTTGAAAATGTCCACGCTACCCCTTCCTGCGCTTGCCACCCAATTAACTTCACTAACTACCCTTGCTGCTTTGAAAACATTTTATGCATAGCAGTTCTTCTAGTCAATTAAAATACCCAACCTAAAAAAAGGGAGACCAACTTTGCTTCATCCCAAGGTAATAAAAGTTGTGTTTGTGCACACATTACCCCACATATGCATATATGTATGTACAGTATGTTATTTCAGGTGTCAGCTAGAGCGACCTGAAGAACTCCCAGCAGGAAAAATGATATATTGTCCATTCCTGATGCATTAAAGGTTAATATATGAAAATACCAATAAAGGTTTCCTTAAAAAAGATACTTATGCACAAAAGTTTTCAAGAAAGGGAACACCTAATGGGACCTTTAGGCAGAATGGGGGAGAGTTTTTTTTTCCTTTCACAATTTTTAATAATAACTTACCATATTCCCATTTTCAACATGTATGACAGAAGCCATACTACCATTCACAGTTCTCCTGAATTCTGTCATGCCTCTAAAGCAACAAATAAACTGGTGTCTTTAAACGTTGTAGGCTAAGGAAAGACACATATAAAATTCAAACACCAAGGATGGGAATAAAACCTATGTAATGGGAAAGCTACTTCTAAAACGTGTGTATGAAGCAAATGCTTGTACAGAAGGGTATAGATAAGAAGGAAATGGATACAAAAAGCATGTAAATTTTTAAAAGACAAATGGGTGAAGTAATGGGATGGCATGCACCAAGGATTGGGGGCGGGGGACAAGAAACCAGGAAACATAAAAATTGAAAGATCCATCTATTCATAAGCTGATTGGAAGAAGAAGAAATAAAGTGGTACCTCGTTAGATGAATTTAATTTGTTCCAGGGGGCAATTTGTTCTATGAAATATTCATCTTGCGAAGTGCTGTTTCCCACAGGAATGCATTGAAAATGAAGGGAAAGGATTAATAGATGTTCAATGCATTCGTATGGGAAGGCTGCCCCAACCTCCCTTAATCAATGGACACAGCCGAAGGCTGTTCCTCCTGCAGCTGACAGACAACTGATTTTGACAGCTCCAAGCTGTCTGTCATGGCTCTGTGGAGCAGCCTTTGGCTGCCGCCACCCGCCGGTGATTGAAGGGGTTTATCCCCAACCCAGCAAAGGGGTTTCCCCCTTCTTTACTGGGTTGGGGTAGGGGGAAAGCTTCCCTCCTTTTGCTGGCTGCAGATCCCTGTCCCCTCCTCCTTTTCAGGCACTCGAAGGCTGAAAGGAAGAGGGGAAAAGTGGGGGGAAAGACATTATGAGCACCCCAAAGCAGCTCCGTGTGTCTTTTCCCCAGCGGATTCAGCACTGACCCTTGACCAGCCATGCCGCCTCCACTTTCCTCGCAAACAGCCCGGGCTGGGCAAGGATTACTGTGTCCCTGCTTCGCCTAAGAACCTGGTGTTCCTCACAAACAGCCCAGGTGATGGAAGCAAACCAAACCTCAGAAGCAGCTGCCTGGGAAGCACATCTCTCACCTGGCAGCTGCTTCCGAGGCTTGGCTTGCCTCCATCACCAGGGCTGTTTGCAAGGGAAGCGGCGGCAGGAGGACTGGACAAGGACCACTGCCTCCCTGATTCACCCAACAGGTTGGCGTGTGAAATTCAAATGCCTGCTTGGCTTTCCTGACCATGTAGCACCAATCTGCAGGTGCTATACAGTTGGGAAAGCCATCTCCTCTTTCCCTGGGTGCTTGCTGGCACAGCTCAAGTGGGTGCAAGGGAGGTGTGTGCATGTTCAACCTTCTCATAGGAATGCATTGAAATCTGTTCCCTCCAGAATGGATTAATTGATTTTCAAAGCTTTCCTAAGGGAAACCGCTGCTCTACTTACGAATTTTTCTACTTATGAGTAGACATGGGCACGACTTGGCGAAATTCTCATTTCCGTTTCCGTTTCTCGTTTCCTTTCCGTAACGGAAACGGTAACGACAATTACTCTGCCAGAACTCGAACTCGAACCGACTAAAGAAAAATTGGGTCTGATTTTTCGTTGTCGTTCCTGGCATCGCAGCGATCGCGCGATGCCAAGCGGCACAGGAAAAAAGTTTTAAAAATTAAAAAAGAACCCGATTCCCGGCCAAAAAAGCAGGCGAAAATATGCCTGCCTGAGTGAAGGCACCTACCAGAGGGGTGGTTTTTTTGGGGGGGGGTCCCCGGCCTCCCTCCCCTCCTCTCCTGGGCTGCGCAAAGTGTGCATCCTCATTGTCGAGTCGCACTCGCCCACGCCAACTCGCCAGGCGCGGCAGCGACTGGCCAAAAAAGCAAAAAAACTGCCTTGAGGGCATAAATAAAGTGCGCATCCTCGTCGTCGATCGCACTCGCCCATGCCAACTCGCCAAGCGGCGCCACAGGAAAAAAGTTTTAAAAATCTGATTCCCGCCAAAAAAGCAGGCGAAAATATGCCTGCCTGAGTGAGGGCACCTACAAGAGGGGTGGTTTCTGGGGGGGGTCCCTGGCCTCCCTCCCCTCATCTCCTGGGCTGTGCAAAGTGCGCATCCTCGTCGTCGAGTCGCACTCGCCCACGCCAACTCGACAAGCGGCGTGGCACAGGAAAAAAGTTTAAAAAAAAACGATTCCCGGCCAAAAAAGCAGGCGAAAATATGCCTGCCTGAGTGAGGGCCTACAAGAGGGGGTGGTTTCTGGGGGGGGGTCCCCGGCCTCCCTCCCCTCCTCTCCTGGGCTGGGCAAAGTGAGCATCCTCGTCGTCGAGTCGCACTACGCCAACTCGCCAAGCGGCGCGGCACATTTTTAAAAAAAAAAACGATTCCCGGCCAAAAAAGCAGGTGAAAATATGCCTGGGGGCACCTACCAGAAGGGTGGGGGGGGCGGGGGGTCCCCGGCCTCCCCCCTCTCCTCTCCTGGGCTGTGCATCCTTGTCGTCTCGCCAACTCGCCATGCCATGCGGTGCGGGCGGGGGATCCAAAATGGGGCAACCACAATATTTATTTTGAAATCGTGGTCCAAAAACACAACAAAGCACCACAGAAACATGCGAAAATAGCTATTTTAAAACTGCCTGAATTTTTTCAGTAGCAGCAGTGGGTTTTTCTTGCAACAAAACGTCTCCATTAATTTTCTTTTCTTTTCTTTTTCTTTTTCTTTTTTTACACCTGCGCAATGGGCTGTCCATGGGAGTGGACCATGCAAATTTTTGGAGCCATATCCACCAATTGCATGGCCACTTGGCCAGGTTTTGACCGAGACTTCTGGGATGCGCCTGTTGGGCATAAAAAGCCACTAACCCTAGCCCAAGCCCGAACCCTAACCCTAACCCTAACCCATACGCCAGTACACTGTCCTTCTTAGTGGGTCAGAGAGGCACCCAGAGGTGCACCCCAGTAACTCACCCTAACCTTACCAGTAACCCTAAGCCTAGCCCTTGTGCTAACCCCTAACCCCAAGCCAGATCTGTGTACTCGCATTGCACTACAGCAAGTACACTTCCCTTCTTAGTGAGCCAGAGGGCGCCCTTAGGGGTCCAGTCCTCTGTCACTTCGCTCTCCAGCAGGCAGTGACTCACAGAGGCACCCGAAAGAGGTGCCTCGGCCTGCTGCAACTGCTGCAAGTTAATGGTATGCATATCCAATTGGCTATGCATGCCATTTTGTAGCGGGTGAGGAGATGAGGCACCCACGAGGTGCCTCCAGGAGCCCGCTTTCCCTTCATGGCGGGCCAGAGGAGGCACCCACCCCAGAGAGGTGCCTCCAGTAGCCCGCCCCCCAAAAAACCAGTACTAACAACAGACAAAAAACTGACAAACGAAACGACAAATTTTTGAAAAATTTCGCAAAAAACGGAAACGAGCCAAAACGGGCCGGCTCCGACACACGACAACTCGAAACGTAATTTTTCCTGGTCGTGCCCATCTCTACTTATGAGTATGCACTTGGAACATGCGGCTAATATTGCCATATTGCTTTTTTATTGTTACTATTTGTATTTGTCCTCTCCTGGGTGGTATTGTTAAACTATTATTGCTTGGGGTGGGGGTGGGGTGGGTTGATCTGGTTGGCTTGATTTTGTCTCATTTTTACTGTTATGTTGCACCCCCTCATTGTGTTACCTCCCAGCAGTCGCCAAGCCCAAGGATTGCTCCTATTTCAATGGTCTCGGGTCGTGGATGCTACACTTAGGACCAGCAGATCAATCGGGTGAGAAGAAGTAGGGCCAGGCATCTCGTGCCTGTACCCCATTCTGATCCTCCAGTTCATAATCACATATATGGGAGTTTTCCCATCTGGGACTCCGACCTGTCCTGTTTGCTGCTTAATGCCAGATCGGACCATAATAAGATCCCTCTCATCCATGATTTGATCATGGATGAGCAGGCTGACCTGTCTTGCTTCACCAAGACCTGGGTGGGTGATTTTTGGCCTGTAACAGCTGCAGATGCCTCCAGGGCACTGGTGCACTTCCGACTGGCAGCTTCCGCATTCAACCCCTTACCTTCTTGGTTGATTAAGAGTGCAGGGGGAGCGCGCAGGAATGGGTTTCTCTTGTTGCTTCTGTCTCCTACAGGGACAGGATTTTTCCCAATTGCCTGAGGGAGATGGTAACAAGACCCATTCTTTTAAAAACTGGCCTGGCAGTGGATATGAACAACTACCATCCTATTGCCAATGCTCCCTTCCTGGGCAAGGTAGTGGAGCGGGTTGCCACCTTGTGGCTCCAGTTGTTCCTGGAGAAAGACCATGTCCTTGATCCTTTCCAATCTGGGTTTAGGCCATGACACGGGACTGAAACAGCCCTGGTCACATTGCAATATGACCTTTTGAGGGTGGCCAACATGGGTAGCTCTATCCTGTTGGTCCTCCTCAGTCTTTTTGCAGCCTTTGATATCTTCGACCACAGTATTCTCCTGGACAGGCTTATGAGGTTGGGATTGGTGGCCTAGCTTTGTGCTGGTTCCACTCCTTCCTTTGTGATTACTGGGTGGAGTGATGTCAGCTCCTTGGTCCTTCACGTGTGGGGTTCCTCAGGGGCCGGCGCTCTCCCCTATGCTATTTAACATCTATATCAGGCCGCTGGCTAAGGTAATTTGGAGTTTTGGAGTCTGTAGGTGCAGAATGTGGCAGCCAGATTGGTGGTTGGTACAGGAAGATATGACCACATCACCCCCATTCTGGCTTCTCTGCACTGGTTATCTGTTGCCTCCCGAATAAGGTCCAAGGTATTGGTTTTCATTTACAAAAACCTCCATGGCTTGGGTCTAAATGTTTGACAGAGTGTATCATCCCAAGATCCACCTCGGCCCAGCTCACCAGATCATCTCAGTTCCAAATGCTTAGAATTGCCACTCCTAGGGAAGTGTGTAAGACCTCCACCAGGAACCTTGCATTTTCAGTTGCCGGTCCTACCTGGTTGAACCAGCTCCCTAGCGAAATTTGGACTGTGGAGCCCCTCTCAGCATTTAGGAAAGTGTTGAAAATGTGGCTTTTTAAGGCTGCATTCAGCGACTAGAAGGAGGAATGCCACCAACAGTTTTCTGCTCAACTTGAATTGCTTGTAAGTAGAGCCACTCATAATTTTGTGTGTGTGTGTGTGTGTGTGTGTGTGTGTGTGTCTCATTGTGTGTGTGTGTGTGTGTGTGTGTGTGTGTGTGTGTGTGTGTGTAAGCATTATCTCGTATATAAGTGCAGTCTGAAGCACTATCCTTTTTTGAATATAATTCATCTCATACTACTTAAGAAACAAGCTCTGCAATGCAACTTGCCCTTTTTCAGCAGCAATGGGGGAGGGGGAAGTGCCATGTTAATGTGCATATTATCACAACAGGGGGTTGCTATGGAATAACTTGAAGAAAATGGGCTGAAATAGAGTTTCATTACTATATCAACAGTAAAATTACAGAACATCTATCATCAGAGCCTTTGTCACTGAAAACATGTCAAATAGGATGATGTTTAAGGGGAAAGGAATCTGCACCAACAGTAAATATATATTATTACTACATCAGCTAGTGAACATGACAACAGCTGGATTTAATCTTCTAACCTGCTTCTTTTCAGATTAGATTTCTACCTGTACACATCCATCTCTTCTATTCTTGCAACATTTTAAAGAGTTTCAATAAATTCAGATCTAGTTTTCTTTCTTTTTTCTATGAGGTTTGCCAGAAATTTTAAATCCTAATTAGAAGTGCTGTATGTGGTGCCGCACTGGGCAAGAACATTGAAAACTGTTGGCTACAAAGTCGGCAGCTCAGTGGTTTGAATCCCAGGTGTCATGCAGCAGAGTGAGCTCCCGCTGTTAACCCCAGTTTCTGCCAATCTTGCAGTTTGAAATAAAAAACGAGAAGGTAAAACAGTGTTTCCTTGCAGCCATGCCGGCCACATGGCCACGGACTTGCACCACACTGGCTCTTCAGCTTGAATATGGAGATGAGCACCGCCCCTAGTGTCGGACACAACTAGCACACATGTGGGGGGGGGACCTTTACCTTTAACTTTATGTACATATTTCCAGCATGTCCTTTTAGTGAGGTAGGAGGGGGGTTGGGGTTCAGGTTTGTCATCAAATTAAGCAAAATTAAATATTTTTCTCCTTAATGCTTGCACATCTTTGTTCTTTTTCAACTGTCATTTTGGTCTCTGATTAGGGGATGACTTCAAAAATTAAAACAACACCCAGTCCGATGCTAGTCTGTAGCAAAGATGATGGTGCTGGCATCCACTGGACTGACTCTCTCTCTCTCTCTCTCTCTCTCTCTCTCTCTCTCTCTCTCTCTCTCTCTCTCTCTCTCTCTCTCTCTCTCTCTCTCTCTCTCTCTGTGTGTGTGTGTGTGTGTGTGTGTGTGTGTGTACTGCATGCATTTAATAAATACCAGTCCTTCTTACTTGCAGCTCACATTTTTTAAAAAAGAGAGGATGTGATTACATCAGACCGCACCAGAAAGGTTCACTGTGCCAGCAGTGATCCTCATTAAACCCACTGTTCTCTCTGCTGGGGAATCACTCCTGCACCATCCCCCAAAACAGCACCCATGCCACTGAACTAAAAAGGCCCCACTTGGGCACAAATTGGGATTAGGCAAGAGCGCTATTGCCTGTATATTGTGTGATGGCGTCACCTGACACTGTGCCACCAGTGGTCCAAAATGCAAATTATAATGGCACCTAGAGCTGAAATAGGCACAATTCATTACCATATAAAAACATTATTAAGCAAGTGATTACATTAATATTGCATAGAATGAACACCATTTTAGAAAAACTATTTAAAAATGAAATGAAATACAACACGCAGCCACTCACAAAAGTCCTTCCTCCTCAGCCAGTAATTAGCAAATGGCTTCTCAAAATAAAATAAGATAAAATAAAATGTTTTGCCTGAGGGAAGAAGGGCAGCAGGAAGAAGGCTGCCGTGAATTTTTTAAAAAAATTATCAATAAGAAAAGATGATTAATGAAGTCAAAAAAGAAGTAGCAATAGAACAGGGAAGTAAAACTCACACATACATCCACCCTCCCGATTCATTCACAGAAAGAGGATGTAATTTAGGTGAAATGGAAATTTACTTTCCCTTTGTTTTCCTAAAACCGTACCACATTCTCAAATTTCTTCATAATCATGACAGTAAGAATTTGAGATTATAATGAATGTAAGAATAAAAAATAATAATAGAGAGATGTGTCCATCCAGACCCAGGGTTCAGGATGCTTCAGTTTAACATTGCACGTTTGGATTCCTGTGTTTACCACTATGATGCAGCTTAATTAAGGTTGCCATTTTTTTCTTTTTTCTTTTCCACTCAAGAGCTTCTCCTCTTTCAAAGCTGAATGCCAAGCAGGTACAGCTGTAGCTACTGAATTTGAATGGTACAAATGTTTGAAAATAGTCGTTCTGTACAGTTCATTTTTGAAGCCAAAATTTGCAAATGACTTGAGCCAAAATTTGCATTTGACTTGAGGCGCCAGATGGGAATAATTTCAGGTTTAAGTCATCTGGAATCCAGCAGTAAGTTGCAACTTGTGTAGGCCCATTGACTCAGCTGTGATCTGGTCAGTCAACTAATTCCACTGATTCAATGGGGGCTGCCATAGTTGTGACTTACTACTGGATCTTTCTGAGAGGGAGCTTTCTGAGGAGCTCTGTTCCCACTCAAGCTGAGTGCTGAGGGAACACCGAAACACTGATTTATTGAGAAAAGTTTTTTTTCAGACACCCAGTGAAGCGAAGGCTGTAACAGAATTAGGATGATGGGACATAGTGTGATTTATAAGGCTCACTATTAACTGCATATTTACAGCTTTTTGTTAGACTCTTGTCTAAGGAATGTGATAGTCCAGACATAATAAGCCAAGTTAGAGAAAATTGGACAGCAACCATTGGACAATTGTTTCACATGACCTCTGGAAACTGCTCTGAGCTGGGGAAAAGAGAAGTTTATACTTAAGTCTAGGATATACTTAAGTTTATACTTAAGTGTATCTAGTCTCATGCACTCCAAGATGCATCTGGTGGGGCCACTGTGAGATACAGGAAGCTGGACTAGATGGGCCATTGGCCTGGTCCAGCATGGCTCTTCTTATGTTCTTATGTTCTTATGAGAGAGTCTGGCTTGGAATCTGGCTTCAAGATGTACTGGTAGTCAGCTAGATTTAGACTTAGCCAGCAGAGGCATTGTAATTTTTTCATAGTATTAACTTAGTGAGAATATCATAGGCTTTATTATTTTCAGGCAATATTATATGATTGTATCTGATAAGCATTTTTATATTTTCCATTGATTTCCATTGCTTTTTATGAGTTGTTTTTTCATTTTTGTAACTTAGAGCAGAGAATAAAAGGATTTCATTAAATTGCTGCTTTCAAGCTGTTTCTTTTTTTTTAAAGAACCCACAGGAACTCAAGTAATTCTACCCCTACTCCTGAGTTTCCTTACGGGGATGTAGGGAAAAATGAATAACACAACATTTTAGATTTCTGTCTATCTATCTATCTATCTATCTATCTATCTATCTATCTATCTATCTATCTATCTATCTATTTATTTATTTATTTATTTATTTATTTATTTTCTTCTAGCTAGCCTTGGGCCTGTCCAGGCTGGCCCTATGGGAGTGTGGGTAGATTAGGATATAAAGAGTCTGTTGAAGTTGGGAGGATGACTGATGCACCATTTGGCATGCTGCTCCACTCCGAACAGCAAACAACCTCTTGTAGCCCCATCAGCTGTCAAAAATGCATTTCCTCTGATCCTGTGTGAAGGATCAGGGGAAGTGAAGGTATTTGAAAGCTGAGACTGCTGGAGGCTGCCATTTTCTGGCTAAATAATAAGCATGCTAAAAGATTGTATTTTACTGCTGGTTCAGAAGAAGCATGACAACTCTTAAAGTGGAAGGATGGTCTCTTTTAAGTGGAAACATTTGCAAACAAGGTCTTTTCTTTGGGGAAAAAAAAACCCAGACCATGACATCAGCAATCCATGCACCATATATATAAGTGTAGACAGGCCTCATATATCTCACCCTTTGGGCACCCATGAACCCTAGGTTCACTGTGTAGAATGAACTGTTTTTTAAAAAAATCTTCTTTTGGGACAAGTAGGAAATGTAAGAAAGTAATCAGATTGGCAGCACACAGATTTTCCCACTCCAATTAGCTTTATTTTGTAATTTTATGTATTAGTTTAATTTATTAATTTCAGTACAATGGTGTAAACATAAAATTGCAGCAGTATAATAAAACATTAAAAGAACTTCAGCATTTTATTTTAAAAAAACTCAAAATCTAGATACATAGTCATCTGAATTAACTGGGCAAATGTAAGTATCTTTCAACTATGCAGGCAAACACATAAAAACACTACACCATCCATCACCAGCTATGTAGTGAGTCTCCTCTAAAAGACCATCCTCCAATCCCCTTAATTTGAAAGGGAGAGGAATTTTAAAGAAGAAAGTCTGCATCTGATGGGAAATAAATAACTCTGCGACACATGTGATTTTTATTTAGTTTATGGTCAGCCTGTGTTACTCATTATCGTAGAGTGATCATCGCAAAGCAAAGCAAATAAAAGAATGAATGAGGCTTTCTCCAGTGCCAGATCCCAGTTCCCATGCTGGGATGGACATCCGACTCACAATCTGCTGGCCTCAGTGCTGAGGGGAAACATTAGAATTATCAAAGACAATTTAGCTCATGTTGCTTTCTTCTCCTGCTCCACCGAACAGAAAAGCTTACGTGCAGTTCCCAATTTCTAACAGACATAAATTAAAATGTAATATAGTCCTGCTGGTCCTGTGGGATAGCAGCTCCATTGGGAACATAACAAAGACATTAATAATAATAATAATACAGTGGTACCTTGTATAAAGGAATTAATTCGTTCCAAATGAAATTATGTTAAGCAAATTTTCCTTTATACAAATTTCCCATAGGAATGCATTGAAAACGGAGTGATCCCATTTTTATGTTGTACGGATTCTCCCCATAGGCGATTATGTTAAGCAAATTTCCCCTATCTCAGGAATTGTTTATGTTGTACAATTTTTATGTTATACAAGCTGTTTGTTATACAAGGGTCCACTGTAATAATAATAATAATAATAATAATAATAATAATAATAATAATAATAATAATAATAATAATAATAATAATAATAAATAATAATGATGATGATGATGATGATGATGATGATGATGATGGTGGATGTGGTGGTGGTGGTGGTGGTGGTGATGTGGTGGATGAAGAAGAAGAAGAAGAAGAAGAAGAAGAAGAAGAAGAAGAAGAAGAAGAAGAAGAAGAAGAAGAAGAAGAAGAAGAAGAAGAAGAAGAAGTTACTGAAGGCATAATAAAGGAATATCCAGAAACTAAGCAAGAATTTAAAAGTCAACAAATGCAAAGCTGAATAGAGAAATGGCATAGTAAAGCACTGCATGGTCAGTTTATAAGGGACACCAATGATAAGATCAACCAAAAGCAAACATGGCTTTGGTTAAGAAAAGCAACACCGAAGAAAGAAACTGAAGGACTAATCATGGAAGTTCAAGATCAAGGTTTAAGAACAAATGTCATAAAGGGGGAAATTGATATATCATTAAAAGATAGTAAATATTGATTGTGCAAAGAAAAGGATGAAAGTATACATCACATCATCAGCTATTGCCCAAAAATCACTCGGACTGATTATTTAGCTCATCATAATAAAGCAGCAGCAATGCTCCACTGGAACATCAACCAGAAAAGGTTACCGAAAATGAAGTCATCAAGGTGCTCTGGGATTTCAGAATCCAATGCGACAGACGCCTTATTCACAATACTACAGACTTCACAATAGTATACAAGCAAGAAAACAAGGTTCAAATCGTCAATGTGGCAATACGAGGAGACACAAGAGTCAGCGGCAAAGAGTTGGAAAAATAACCAAATATCGGGATTTAGAAATAGAAATCGAAAAGCTATGGAGTAAGACAGCAAGAACAATACCAATAATAATAGGCACTTTGGGTGCAATCCCCCCAAACCTGGATCAACATCTGAAAAACCTTGACATTGACAAGATCAACATCAGTCAACTACAAATGGCGACATTATTAGGAACAGCCTATATTCTACGAAGATATCTCCGCTAGTCATCCTAGGGTCTTGGAAGGAGCTCAATCATTAATGGAGAAGGCCAACTCCAGCTTAACACCTGGCAGCTGTGTTTGCGAGATGATGATGATGATGATGATGATGATGATGATGATGATGATGATGATGATGATGGTGATGGTGATGGTGATGAAACGACAACAACAACAACAACAACAACAACAACAACAACAACAACAACAACACTACACCTCATTGGCATCCATAAGAAGGTACCAAGGCACAAGAGAGAGAAGAAACTTGTGTAAAAAGTCACCTCAGACAAGCAACATCAAGAGGTGAAACATAAGAATTCTGAAGAGTGCCAGTGGAAATGTATCTGTAATAATCACAGTGGTGTAAAACATCCTAGGTTCAAATCCCAGCCTTGTCTGGTCAGAAGTTCACCCCTGCACGGTTTGAAGCAATGTTTGTAATCTACAGTCAGTTTCCGCTCCACTGGTGCACTCACATATGCTTTGAAAATATGTAACACACCTGAATGAACCCCCTCTCTCACCCACCACTCTGGAGTTTGCTCTGATACAAAAAATATCTTCTACAAGGAAGAGGGAACAGGAACTGAAAGAAGACGTGAACAGCCCTTGGCTGCCACCTATCAGCAGCCACACACAAGGCAACCATAATAATTTGCATGGGGCTCATCAAAATGGGTGATTAGATTTGTCTTCATGAGAATTAGACATTTTAGATCAATGTTAGCAAACTACTTCATAACTAGTAATAGGCTGCATAAATCATTATCATGTGACATTATATTAACAACCCTCTAATTTGTTAACATTTTGTGTGATATGTTTCCCTGCTTTGCATCATAATTTATCCTCGGTTTGGGGAGGGGGAATCCAGCTAGAAAAGCACATTGTGTACACATGAGCTGCATTGTATGGTATCAGGATTACCTAGCCTAGATCTCTCTCTCTCTCTCTCTCTCTCTCTCTCTCTCTCTCTCTCTCTCTCTCTCTCTCTCTCTCTCTCTGCCTGTGCATGTGTGTGTTGCAAGGTGTGACTTACACACAGCCAAACCCCCCCCCCCGCAACAGAGGATACATTCAAATAGAATAATATGTGTTCTAAAGTAGGATGCATGACAACAGACATGACTAATCCTGAAGCCTGGAGCCTTTGCCAGTGAAGGTGATGGGAATTGAACTCAAAATCTTCTAGATACACTGCGACTTCTCTGTCATTGTGCCTTTCCTCAGGATCCAGATCTTAAAATGGTGGCTTTGGGCATGACAAACAAGCACTTGTGGTTGTATGTTAGATAGGTTAAAGACAGATATTGTCTCCTTTACAGGAGAGGCGAACACACAGTTTAACTCTGAGGAAAAAGAGGACAACAGGAGTTAGACTTTTTTCCCCATACAGCTTGGTGTGTGCAGTCTGGATCCTACATTTTCTCTAATTTTAAACCCTAAATAATAACACTAATATTTGAGAGAGGGTAGGGAATTTTCTTCAACTCTGGAAATGAAGTCAGTAGAAAAATTTGGCACTTTCTTGTCAAGTGTCACAGTGTTATTCTTATCCAATCCTACTGGGCCTCTATCACAGGACCACTAAATGTGGATGATAATAAAATGTGCACCTTTTCTGAGAGTGGTCATGTGACATTAGATGCGCAGTTACCGCCCCCACAGTAGCATTATTGAACCTATTTTTTGTGTCCCTATTTGCCAAATACGCATCAAAGCGCTGTTTTGAAAAGCTGTTTGCTGCAAAACAGGTGAAACCAGAAGAAGATGTGGCTTTTTGGAGTTCACACGACCTTTGCTTCACCTCAAAATGTGCATCAGCAAGCGAAGTAATTTGATCAAACCCCTAGCGGTGGCGCAGGAATATGCGCTTGAGATGTGCTTCAGGGAGCGTGGTCGAGAGGGGTGTTTAACTCTCCCCACTCATTGGAAGAACAGCTGGGAACTAGAGGTGGGTGCAAAGCACCATGAAGTGCTTTGTATGAATGTGTCGCTGGCCAAGCTCCTGCCCAAAGTGGAGCACTACTGGAGAAGGAGGAACCTGGAAGCAGGTGAAGACTAGTGAATGAGCCAGCCCATTGGGGGGGGGCAAAGTACAGCACTTGTGGTGTCTCACTGGCTGGTTTGTATGAATCACTTCATCATATTTTGTGCTCACCTCTATTGGAAATTGGAACTTACATTCCCACAATTCAGCTGGGGGTAGGGGTTCCCACAAAATTAGTGGGGTGGAACTCCATTACTGTAAAACCTTGGTTTTCAAGGATAATTCATTCTGGAATAGAGATGGGCACGAAATGAGCGATTTTTCGTTTTTGTTTTCTTTTTTGTTTTGTTACGCAACGAAAACAAAACAAAAATTTTTAAAAAACAAAATGAAAACAAAAACGAAACGACCAAATTTGCCGTGTTTTTCGTTTTCATTGCAGCAGATGCATTGAACTAAAAAGAATGCTAAAGAAACAGCAATTTTTCGTTTTCATTTTCGTTTTTTCGTTTCATTACCTAACGAAATGAAAATGAAATTTTTTGCAAAAAACGTCACGAAAACGAAAACGAACCGAAACAGACCCCTAAACGACCAAACGACAAACGAAACACCATTTTTTGAGTCGTGCCCATCTCTATTCTGGAAACATTCTTATAAACCAAAACACTCTTATATCAAAGCAAATTTCCCTATAAGAAATAATAGAAACTCAGATGATTTGTACCACATACTGTACAGAAAATACCAAAAACTCACAAAAGAAATTGGCTAGAAGTCCACATCCACACCATAATTTAGGTACCTGGCTGCAGAATCTGATCTGCTTGGGAAAGAATTGCTGTTTCATTGTGTCATTACATAACAAAATGAAACAAAATGAAATGACATGAGGAAGCAGCATTTTGTTACAGATGAAACAGAATGGTGGGTTTTTTTGTTGAAACAAACCATTTTGTTCCATCTGTAAGCCACTTGGGAGAGGGGGAAAAGGTTTTTCCCTCCCCAAGCCCCATGCACTAGCTGATTGGTCCTAGGGTGGGGGAAAAGCCCAGGACTTTTTAAAAAACTTTTCTCCCTCCCCCCAAGGCCCTGCCTGCCAGCTGATCGGCACTGGAGTGGTGAAAATTTTCCCCATCACAGTGCTGATCAGCTGGCAGGCGGGGCTTGGAGGGAGGGAAAAAAAGTTTTAAAAACCCAGGGCTTTTTAAAAAAAAAAACTTTTTTCCCTCCACCACTTTCCATCACCACCCCACAAACCATTTCGTTAGTTGTTCATTTCGTATGAATTTGTTTTGGAAAAAAAATGTATGAAACAAAACAAAAATGTGGGGGAATGAATGGAAATAAAACAAAACATATTTTTTCATTTCATGCCCATCCCTAGTGACAATAATAAAATGCAATTTGTAGCCACATACACACTATTTGCCCCATGACTAGAAATGGTTTACAAATAAGAAAGGATGTTGAAAACCAATTAAAGGAAAATATGTAAAAGAAATAAAACAAGCCCCTAACCTGCACTCACCTTTGAAAACATTCCTGGCTGGTGCAAGGGACACCTCCCTTCCTCTCTTCTCCCCCTACTTTTGAGGCTTGTCTGAGATGGAAGGTTCCAGACAATCCCCCACAATCCAGCAAGGAGAGAGAAACAGAGCCACAACTGGCTCACTTGTGATCTTATGACTGGAAGACATTACAGGATGACCAAGGCAAAATTTAGAAGAAATGATTGCTTGTCTTGCAAAACACTCTTAAACTAAGATACTGTAAACCAAGGTATTATTGTAAATGAGAAGTGCCATTTGTATCAAATTCTGCCAACTGGCTGGTTATAATTTTGCTACCAACCTCCCTCTGTGTTTTTAGCCATCCTACCTGGACCAAACAGAAATAGAGGAAGAATTACTAATTAGTTTTATATTAAGGCTGCAATTCTATATCAGTCTACCTGTGAGTAAGCCCCATTGAGCTCAGAATAGGACTTACATATGGCCATTGGTAGACATCCATAGTATTATTCTGCCAACTGTTTGATTGTAGTCTGTATAACAAATATTAAATAGAATGTTTTTATTGGAATGGTTTCCCAGCAATATATAAAACACAGGAGATTCAGATGCTTATGTCAGCAAGGACAATAGTATATTTTACAGTATAGCAGACCTTAGGTTAGGGCACAGTTTTTATGTAGGAACTACTTAAATGGATATGCTGAGAAGCAGACTGTCAGCAGACTGGAGATGCAATACTGGTGGTTATTTATTTAAATGGTGCATTCAGCCATTTCACATTTATGTATCAATTGGGAATGGGACTATAAAAATAAAAAATATGGTTTCCTGGATTTGTGACTTCCAGGCTTGCTAATCGGCTATTTTGCTGCAAGGTCCTCAAATTTTGAAGATGTGGAGAGATAATTTAATAGCCTGCAGTAATTATCCTTTGGAAGGAAAGTGAAACATTACACTGGAGAACACCTAATATGGACAAAATATGGCAGAATTGATGATTCTGGTGAACTCACCAAGAGCTTGACTCTAAAGTTTGTAGTTGTTCATTAATCATAAGGCTTTTTTTGTTGTCAAGAGAATGAAGAAGATGGCTCCTTTTCATGGTACTTTTGGGCACAGGAACATTTCTGGTTGTTCTGGCAGGCAACCTGTTTTGGAACACAGTCTGAAGAGCATAAGCCTCCTGATTCTCCTCAGGACCTCCCAGCAGTTTTCAGAAACATTAACAGACCCATAGCCAAAAATTTGTGAGGTAGGGTGGTTTGAGTATAATGAGGTAAGCTGCCTAATTAGATTTAAAAATAGTGGAGTGCAGTACCCCCTAAATACATTATTAAGTAAGGTACACATATTCCAAGAGGAAATAAATCTGTGTGCAAGCCCACCATGATGAGATGATGAGTCTATTCTTGTTCTGGAAGGGGAGGCAAGGGGCATGTTTACATTGACCAGGCCTCCCTCAATAGTGCCAGTCCTGAATATCAGCCACCAGTGTATTCTTCTGGTAAATGCCACAACAAACATGCTAGAGGGACTGAGGGCTAGATTTCACTGCCAAAAGGTGATAAATCAGATTTGCTTTCTTCACATTATAAGAGTTCTGGATGACTCATTGGTTATAATACATATGGTGCGGAGTAACATGCTGAAGGGCAACTCACATGCCTCACAAATGTGAGCAGGTGATCTTCCCTCATGACTTGGTGCTGGACCATAGTATTGTTGACCTGAGGTTGATGGATGAATCAACTGGGTTGATTGTACCAAAATCTCCTACCACCCACCTTAGCCATGTGGCTGAAGTGATGGGACTTTAATTTGCCGCCGTGCTCACTTCCACTTGAATCAAGTCCACAGATTACTAGGAATGAGTTCAGTGTGAATGGGCTAAATTGAGGGTTGACACTGAATCTCTTGCTGTTGTCTTTTGAGGTAGGGCAGCCTTAAGCTTTTCACCACTCTCCCAGTCAAAGTATCCTACCTGTTTAAGTAAGTATTATTTGCCCCCTCTATGGAGCTATTATGTGAGAGACCATGTGAAGAAGTTGGTTGCTTGGTTTCCTTGTTTTAGAAAGAAAACTGATGTTTTAAGGTATACTTCTTAAAACATAAGGTGTAGAGATGGACATGAAACAGAAAAGTAGTTTTTTGTTTTGTTTTGTTACTCATTGTGTTTTTTTTTCATTCCTAACAAATTTTAACAGAATTTTCATAACAAAATGAAATGAGCGAAAAAACAATTTGGAAGCTGTCACCACCAGCTGGTTTATTATTTTTTTGATAGGTCAGGCTATGGGGTTGGGGACCGCCCTCCCTCTCCCCAACCCAACCTGTTAAAAAAACACCAGCTAGGTCGTGGGGCAGGAGTGACAAGGGAGAATGGAGAAGGGGTTTGAATTTACAACAGCCTGCTCCATTCTCTCTTGCCGCCCTGCTTCGCAGGTGAGTTTTTTTTTTTTTTGACAGGTTGGGCTGTGGGGAGGGGGGCCCAACCTGTCAATAAAAATCCACCTTGAAGCTGGGGTGGCAAGGGAGGACAAATTGTTTCATTTCAACAGTAAAAAAATGGTAGTTCATTTCATTTTGTCACAAAATACTGTCTGCCATTTTGTTATGTTACGAAATGTTTCATAACCTTACGACAAGACAAAACAGCATGTCATTTTTTGTTTTGTGCCATCTCTATGAGGGAGGTTTGACTGTTTAAAGTTTCAGAGGAAATGTGGAAGAAATGTCGAAAAGTGTAAAACAAGTTAAGAAATTGATGTTGATAAACATTATTGTGCTGAAGTGTGAGTAGGTTGCTGAGATGGGCACAAACTATGGTTCATGCTGGTTTGGACCTCTAGCCTCACAGTTATTCCACAGGCACCCTGGCTTCTCAACATGCCTCCTCCAGCAGGTTTCTTCTCAGTGACAACAAAGCAGCTTCCCAACCGTGTTTTGAGAGGGCACCCACCAGTGGACTCAGGGCTGGGGAGCTGGGGCACCTGAGACATAGCTATGCCACAGGAGGGCCGAACTGGTAAAAGTCGCAAAACAGTCCTTTTGTGCTCATCTCTATGGTTAACAAAAGTAAGGGTTTTTAAAAACTTGAGTCATCATTGTCGTGTTGTCCTTGTTGTCATGTCGTCGTCGTGGTCATAGTAGTAGTTAAAGTTTTAAGCTTTATCTGTGTTTGGTGAGAAATACTAAATCATTCCAGTAGGATGGCTATTCAAACATAGTAGGCCGTTTCTTCTGTTGTGCCATCTTTTGGACATTTAACTTCACAGTATTCTGTAGGTCATTTTGGGAAGCCCGTTGACAAGCACAGCAAAAGCAACAACAGCCCACAAATGTTTTGAAGCTTCAAAAATGTACAACATTCTAAGACTAGATTTATTATTATTGTTACCTTGATTAAGAGTAGGGGGAGTGCTAAGCTACTGCTAAAATTAGTAATTGGAGATGAAGACAGGCAGGAAACTAAAACTTACTCCTGACTTTAAAAAATAAATAAATGTTGCTGCAGTAAATGGGTCATCTCGTTAGGAGACATTTGCTAAAGAGAGCTGCATTATCCCTACAGCTCAGTTGGGAATCGGTGGCTTGAGATGGTGAAAATACATTTGTTTTGCATTTTCCTGCATTCAAATGTCTGAAGCCACCCATGTACTTTCTTTGTCGAGTTATCGCCCACAAAAATTGGAAGATATACTTTTCCCCATTTGCACCAGACAGACTGAGTATTCCCAAGATAGAGAGAAGGACTGTATCATATGTGTCTGCCCTGGGGCAATTAAGGTGAAAATCTTCTCGGGGGGGGGGGAGAGAAGATATAGCACCAGTTCTTCAGCACCAGCATATGTGGCTGAATACAAAATTGGGTTTTCAGGAGTTAAGCATTCATAGCCTTGGGCCAGGATGAATAAATATGCCCATTTTGGTTTCTCTCACATAAAGGCCAGAAACAGTTAGAGATTAGAGAAAACCCATGAGAGGAAGCCAATGAAAGCCTCTGAGTGTCCCAGCAAAAGCTTCTGTCACTGTGGAGCTGGGGGCAGAAACGAACTGTCTTCCGCCGGAGTGCCATCTGCCCCTTGAGTGGGCAATTTCACAGTCTGGGGACAACTACATCAATCCTGGGAAGGACTCAAAAAGGAAAAGCTGGGGCCAATTAATGAGGGAGAAGGAGGGGTTAGAAAGCAAGAAAGCGCAGAAGGGATTAGTGGAGATAAAAAGGCGGGAAAGAAGGAGGATCAGAGTGTGACAGAAGTGGGGGAAGGGTGGATAAGTCTGGGGGGAAGAATCCTGCCGCCAGGCTGGAAATGGGTCTGGCTTGAAAACCCAGATACTGGAAAATGGGAGAGGCTAATGATGCCTAAGGAGGAAGCTGAGAGGGGGAGGAGAAACACCAGCTGAGTAAATGCTCCTATTGGGGTGAGCGTGAAAACCAGGAGTGGAGAAAGTATTTAAGGAAGGAGAAGGTGAAGGCTGAACAAGAATGTTGGATACAAGAACAGGTAGAAATAGAGAAGAGAAATAGGTGGAGTTCAATTGGCCAGGACTTTGACCGAGAACCAGGTCAGAAGATTGGGAGAGATGTGGCAAAAGAATGTGGAGCCCAAACCCCTTCCAGGAGGCCTGGTCAACAGTAGGAAAGCAACTACAGCCATGTTGAGAAGAAACCCTGAGGACACCCGACCCTGTGAGAACATTTGCTGTCGAGTCTGAGACGGACCTAAGTTTTGGTTTGGGACAGTTAAAAGTTACTTCCCCTGTTGAATGGGTCAAGAAGAACCCTTTTCTTACCCCTTTTGACTTGCCACAAGATTTGGAGGCAACAGTGAACTTTTCAGTTTTTTGTGATGTTGAAACCAAACAAACCCTTGAATGGTTGATAAAAATTAAGCCCCTTTATTGCAAGAAAGAGATGTCAAACAGCTTACCAGATAATGCAGATTAGCTTGCTTTGTTTGATAATAGGTCCTCAGGACTTAAAAACAGAATGTTTTTGAATTCTGATTTCACAGACTCAGAAATATTGCCTTGACCACCTCTTCACATCATTGAGGGACTCACCTGATAGACATTTGTCCTGTTCTTTGCCCCTTGTAATTTTTTGTTTTTGTTTTTGTATTTTATTTTATTTTTTATTTTCATTTTCATTTTCATTTTTATTTCATTTTTTATTTTTATTTTTATTTTTATTTTGCAATTTTGTCAAGGACCATTTAACACTAGAGAGAGGCAACATATGCTAGTCAACAGTTTGGTCTGTTTTGGTGCAGCACTCACAGAGGTGTTCTCAGGATCACCCCAGCCTCTTCCAGGCAACCACCCACTCAGATGCACTGCTGTGGACCCTAACCCTAACCTTGCCCCACCTCCTTCTCTTATTGAGTGGTTGTCGTAGGAGGTGAGGGAGGGAAGCATACTGCTGCTGGTGAGTAGGCAGTCAACTGGGACAGGCAGGGAAGCACACAGCACATGCAGATTGCCTTTGCGGGTCCTGCACTGAACCAAACTGAACCATGGGTTGTATTCGCCTCTAGTCAAAACCTAGATCACTAACTAGATCCAATATTTTGTGATAACATCCACTACATTTTGTTTAGCTTCTTGTGACTTTTCCCTCCAGTCCCTTTTGCTCTTTTCCAATGTGCAATAGAACAATGCAGTATTTCCCAACCTGGAGGTCATGACCCTCATGGGGGTCATGAAGTGTTTCAGGGATGAGGGTGGTGGCGGGTTGCCTTATATGTTGTAGTTAGACATGGGCATGACTTGGCGAAATTTTCATTTCCGTTTCCGTTTTTCGTTTCTGTTATGTAACGGAAATGGTAACGGTAATCAAGCCATCAGAACTCGAACTCGAACCGAAAAAAGAAAAATTTGGTCAGGTTTTTCGTTTTCATTTGTGGCATCGTGGCGAACGCGCAATGCGAAGCACTGAAAAAGTTTTTAAAAGTTTTTTTTTAAAAACCTGACTCCCGGCCAAAAAAGCAGGCGAAAATATGCCTGCCTGAGGCTTTGCCACCTACCAGAGGGGTGGTTTCTGGGGGGAGGTCCCTGGCCTCCCCCCCTCTTCTCCTGTCCTGGGCTGCTTGCACCAGGCTGGGGGGGGTCATCCTCATCATCTCGCCATGCCATGCGGTGGGGGGGAACCAAAATGGCGACTGCAATTTTTCTTTTGAAATCGTGGTCAAAAAACACACCAAATCACCATTATTTTAAATGCCTGAATTTTAATCTTAGCAGCAGTGGGGTTTTTTATAGCAATAAAACGTCGTATTGATTTTATTTTATTTTATTTTATGTTTTATTTTTTTAGACCTGCCCATTTGGGCTGGGCATGGGATGGGACCATGCAAATTTTTGAACCATTCCACCAATGGCATAGCCAGGTTTTTGACTGACACTTCTGGATGTCTCGGAGGGCATAAAAAGCTGAGGCATCTTCCAGAAATCGCAGTCGGGTGTATGGATGTGGTTGAGGGGGGAGGGCTGGCTCATGGTGCTGGTATGATCTGATCGAAATTGAGGAGGGAGGCTGGAGGCTTTAGGATTTAAGTTAGGCAGGGAGGGAGGGAATTGAATTTAGAAAACAATTTCTTTGATTCCCTGCAGCTTTGTCTGCTGAAGGGAATAGCAGTTTATTTCTTTATTTCTTCTCTTGCAGTTTGTGAGGATTTTTTTTCTGATATTGGATAAAGGGGGGGGGTTCGACTGGGAGTGGGAGGTGTGGATCTATTTTAAAAATATATTATATACTACAATTTATTTTCTATTTTCCCAACTTCAAGTTGCTTGCACACACACACATTTGGGGTGCAAGCCAAGAACAGAACCTCTATCCTAAGTGATATCCTAACTGCCAACTCGCCCGTCCGCGCGCGCCGCCACCCGCCTGCGTACTGCGCCGCCGCCCCCACCCACTCGCCTGCCCGCAGCTGCCGCCCGCCCGCTTGCCCACTCATGCCTCCCCCTGCCACTGTCGCCACCTGCCCATGGCCCCCCCCCCGCCACCGCCGCCCGCCCGCACCTCCCCCCCGCCGCCTAGGGCGCAAAAACACCTAGCGCCGGCCCTGATTGCGGAACGCCCCTATGCTCTGGGGGAAGTCAAATCGCGCTAAATCACAGTGGAAATGACAAACAACAAACAAAATGATGAAATGACAAATTTTTGAAAAACTTCGCGACAAAAGCAAATGACCCGAAACGGACCCGTTCCAACAAACGAAAACTCAAAACGTCATTTTTTCTGGTCGTGCCCATGTCTAGTTGTAGTGCTTATTAAATAATTTCTTCCATGACCCTTCAGAGTGGAGTCACAAAGATTGTCTATGTGTATGTATGAGAAACAGTAGTGAGGCAAAAAAAAAGTTTGGGGTTTCTTTTTATTTTGGAAAATGGGATCTAGGAACCAAATCACAATCTGAACCAGAAAACAACTCAGATTTTTTTCTCTGATTTCATAGTTGAGTCCATGCCTGTCTCTACATGTCACTATAATAAATGAGAAGTTGCTTCCTTTCCTCTGCCCCCGAATGCATATTTGAAGGTGAAGAGATGTAAATGCTGGGTCGGCCATCATGAATCCAAAGATCAGGGGAAGATTAGTTCCAACACAGAGAATTCCTCTCTTTCTCTGTAGGTGAATGGTGCTGTGAAATAGTAATCAAGGCAGGCTGCCTCCTCTGGGACCTGGAGGTGAACCCTTCCACACCAAGGACGTGAGAACTGCTGAAGGTCTCTTGAATTTATTGACTGTGGGAGAGATTCTGAGAGCCCAGCAAATTGAAAGAAAATTAATTAGCCTTGCTGGGATTTCTGCGGAAACCCTGATGGGTTAGGGTACCAATTTTGAGCCTCGCCTACTTAAACACTGTTCAGAGGCTACTATTTCAGCTTTCCACTCTCTCTCACCCTACAATGCACGCGCACCCACAGGCAGATAAGTTGCTGAGAGGTTGAAATGAAACATTTACAGAGGAGGAGGACAGATATGAATCCAGGAGGCTTTAGGCTACAGTTCTCTAGTCATGTAACTGGACAGAAGCTCAAGAGAATTCAATAGGGCTTGCTTCTAAATATATACACCCATAAAATTCCTTACAATTTCATTCTTAGTCATCATTCATCCTCCACAAAGGGAAAAAAGACCTTGAAACATTGTTTTTTAAAAGAAATGTGCTAGCCATAATCTTTAAAAATGTAGTATCACATAACAAAATAGGGATGGGAACAAAACAGAAAAACTGTGTTTTGTTTCGTTCCATTTCATGCATCCTGCATTTTGTTTTGTATTGTAGGCAAAGAATTATTTCAAAAAATGTTGTTACAAAACAAAATGAATCCCCCATGGCACCAGCACTCTAGCTGGTGTGGTGGAGGATTCAAAAACCTCTTCCCCACCACCTCCCACCTGGGAGGCAGAGGGGCAAAAGGCTGAACAGAGCAGGGTTCTTCCCCTCCACACTCTGTTATGCCTTTCATCCCTCGCCTGCCTCCCAACAGGTCTTTTTAACAGGTTGGGATCTGGAGAGGTGGGAACCCCACCCCCACACACCCTGACCTGTCAAAAATTCCCAGCTGGGAGGCAGGGGAGGGGGGAAATGCAGAAATGAGCAGTGAGGGTGGGTACCCCTCCCCCTCTCCAAAACCCAACCTTTCAAAAAGCCACAGCTAGGAGGTGGGAAAGGGGAGAAATCAGAAAGGAGCATTTTTCTCCACCTCGCTGCTCCTGTGCTGGGATTATGGAGGCAGTTAGGGAGTTAATGCCATAGATTATATTGCCTCCATGCTCCCAGCACACTTTCCAATTAACTATCCCCAGCCCCTTTAGAGCTTCATAACTAAGTCCCCTCAAGCCGAAATATTTACATATTTCAGGGGGTTCCCTAAAATTGTTTCGGGGAGGTACTCCTGCTGCTTTGGAGTCCCAAGGTAAGTAAATTTTGATTGCATCTTTTTAAAAATAATTTGGAGTACATATTTTTTAAAAAAAACATGCACTCAAAAATTACTTACCTTGGGCCATCAAAGTAGCAGGGGTACCTTCAGAAATCAATTTTAGAAAAACCCCTGAAATTTGGAAACATTTGGGGATAAGGGAGCTGTTATGAAGCTGCAAAGGGGGTGCCCCTAAGGGGAAAAAAACCCTTAATTAGAATCATATGGGAAATGGAGGCAGCACTATCACTGGCCCAATCAGCTTCT
Organism: Phrynocephalus guinanensis; assembly: GCA_037367245.1. Lineage (NCBI taxonomy): Eukaryota > Metazoa > Chordata > Lepidosauria > Squamata > Agamidae > Phrynocephalus > Phrynocephalus guinanensis. Next base: position 133,690,064 of record CM074734.1, read on the forward strand.
GATTCTAATTAGAAGTTTTTTTTCCTAGGGGCACCCTTTTTGGTTCTTCATAACTCAGCTCCCTGTCCCCCAAATCTTTCCAAATTTCATGGGCTTTCAGGAAAGAGCTTGAGGAAGCTCCCCTGCCATTTCCTCTAGACCGAATCATTTTGTTCTAGAGGAAAAATGGCATTTTGTTTCATTTGTTATGAAACACTGCTTCCCCATTTTGTTTTGTTTTGTTTCATTTCATTAGCTAATGGACTTATGATTATTCCAGTACTAGTGAAGGTGTTTCTTCCTTCACCAAGCATGGAAGATGACGAAGCCAAAGTGATGATCGACTATGAATGTGTGTGTGAGGGCATGTCGTGCGGGAATGGCATCCGCTGCAGAGGCCATCAGTGCTTTTGCTTCCTTGAGCATCAACAACGGGGCTCAAGTCTACCAGAAGGGTTGCTTCCGAGTCTATGAGCAAGGGAAGATGACTTGCAAAACCCCACCATCTTCAGATCAAGCCGTGGAATGCTGTCAAGGAGACCTGTGTAATATGAACATTACGGCACAGCTGTTGACAAAAGGGCACCCAGTCCAAGGGGAAGCTGCAAATTACACCATTGAAACACTTGCCATTTTTGTGCTGGCGTCAGTCATGTTCCTGATCCTCGTCTCCATAGTCACTGTCCTGATCGTCCGAAAAGTGAAATTGCACTATCTGAAAAGGCTCAACTCAAGGGACGCAGAGTATGGAACCATTGAGGGACTCATAGCCTCCAATGTTGGTGACAGCACACTGGCAGACTTGTTGGATCATTCCTGTACATCTGGCAGTGGATCAGGTCTTCCTTTCCTGGTACAGGGAACAGTAGCTCGCCAGATCACGTTGTTGGAGTGTGTAGCAGGTGGAATATAAATGCCAAATAAAGTAAAAGTAAAGCACAGACAGAAGCATCAGTCGCCTTTTCTGTGGTCAGCCTAGATCTTCTTCCCCAAACAGTCTTTTTGGTGTTCCTCTAGTAATTCTTGCAACTTATTCACCACGCATCAAGACTTTTCTACTGCCAAGCACAGCTTTTCTGCCTTTTGACTCCCTTAATATTATTTTTATTTTTGTTTTTATCTTGTTGTGTTGCTATTTTATGGTTTTATTGTATGAATTGTTTGAATGTGTTAATTGTTGTAAACCGCCCAGAGTGACCTTGCTGCCAGATGGGCGGTATAAAAATTCAATAAATAAATAAATAAATAAATAATGAAATGACAAATGAGTGTTTAATTTTCATGTGGTGCCCATCCATTATTATTTTGACAGTAAAGCTTTAGCAGTATGTTAGTATATAAAGCTCTTCTTAACTGTCATTATTGGTCAAGATGACAATTTTAAGAAAGGAGTAAAGGCACATATTTTGCAGCTAGTGTGTGATATGTGAAAATAAGATACTCTGCTGTGCTGGTTTTAATACGTATATTTTGCTATTTTTTTATTATTTCATTGCATTCACTTAATTCTAATTCTTAATTCCAATGGCTTTAACACTGGAAGTAATGCCATCAAGCCACTTCTGATATGGCGACTAGAGATGGGCACGAAATGAAAAAAATTGTTTCATTAGGTAAAGAAACGAATAACGAACAGCCCCTCTAAGGAAAACGAAGTGAAGCAAAACAGAAATTTCCATTTCATTCCATTCATTTTTTGTTTCCCCACCCCACTAGTGTATCTTACCTGATGGCCGCTGCCTGGCATGGCCACTGCTGGGCCTCCGGAGGCAGCGGCAGGGCAGTCCACCACCTCCCAGCGTGGCCACTGCCGAGGCAGTGATGAGGCCTCCCGCTGCCTGGCACGGCCACTCTGGGCCTCCGGAGGCAGCGGTGGGGCAATCCACCACCGCCCAGCATAGCCGCTGCCAGGGCTCTGGAGGTGGCGGTGTGGCCTACAGCTGCCGGCAAGGCCTCCCGCTGTCCGGCACAGCCACTGCTAGGGCCTTTTGGGCCACTGCTGGGATCGCCACCACTGGGATCACCACCACCATCCATGTAAGCCAAAGCAGTTTGGTTTGGTTCAGTTTGTATGTATTTTTGTTTAAAAATTTCGTACAAACTGAACCAAACTGAGGGGGGGCCGAAACAGAAGGAACTGAACCATCAGTTTTCTGTTTCATGCCCACTTCAAATGGTGACTCTTCCCAAAGTTTTCCAAGTACAGAGTACTCAGTTCCTTTTTCTAAAGGCATTCTGGGATTGTGCAGCTTCCCAAAGGTCACACAGGATGGCTCTTCTGGGATGTACAATGGGGAACTGAGCTTCTAATTTCTGGGTCTGAAAACAGATACATTGTCATCGTCATTGTCATCGTCGTTGTCGTCGTTGTCGTCGTCGTCATCATCATCATCATCATCATCATCATCATCATCATCATCATCATCATCATCATCAAATTATCAAACAACAGACAAGTTAACTACACTGGATTTTGTATTACAAATCATTAGTTGAACGCTTCCCAAGCGTTTAGGACTCAGTGATGTATTGGCAAATTATGTGAGCAGATCCCAATAAGGTGGCTTTCTGCAGCTGACTGATGGTGACTTTGTCAACTCCAATTTCTTCTAAATACTTGCTTAACTCTTTAGGCACCTCACCCAATATGTCGATTACCACTGGGTCCACCTGTACCAGGTTATGCCATTGTCTCTGAAGTTCAATTTTCAGATCCTGATATTGGGTAATTTTTTTCTAGTTGTTTCTCAGTGACTCTACATTCACCTGGTATAGCAATATCAATGATCCACACATATTTCTTCTCCACAATCATAATATCTGGGGTATTATGCTCCAAAACCCTTTCTGTATTCGGAAGTCCCAAAGTAATTTTGCATGCTCATTTTCAATAACCTTTTCAGGCTTATGATCCCACCAGTTCTTTGCTATGGGCAGATGATAGTTGTGACACAAATTCCAGTGGACCCTTTGAGCAACTACATTATGGTGCTGTTAATTTATTATTATTATTATTATTATTATTATTATTATTATTATTATTATTATTATTATTATTATTATTATTATTATTATTATTATTATTATTATTATCACACAGCAGACAAGATAACTACGCTGAATTTTATATTACAAATCACTAATCAAACGCTTCCTAAGCATTTTGGACTATGTGATATATCAGCAAATTATGCGATCAGATCCCAGTAAGGTGGCTTTCTGCAGCTGACTGATGGTGAGTTTGTCAACTCCAATTTCTTCTAAATACTTGCTTAGTTCTTTAGGCACTGCACCCAGTGTGCCAATTGCCACTGGGACCACCTGTACTGGTTTATGCCAGAGTCTCTGAAGTTTGATTTTCAAATCCTGATATTGTGTTTTTTGTTTGTTTGTTGTTGCTGTTGTTGTTGTTGAAGAAGAAGAAGAGGATATTTTGCCTTCTCAAGTAGCATATTCTATGAGAATGTCCCCAATGGCTGACTCAGCCTTAAATTTATACCCCGTCGAATTTGGCCATCTGGCCAGTCATAGGGTCACCATGACATGGAAAAGACTTTATGGCACTGAAAAACAAGAAGCATCCCAGGGGAAATAACTCCCAAAATCTACAATCTGACAATCTTACTGTCCACCTGTCATCTTCTTGTTTCTTCTGTTTTAACTGAAAACACTTGTCAGTTGAAATCAAGTTGTATTTCCAGAAGTAGACAGACTAATGGAAGACTTCCTTATTCAATTAGAGGGGCCATTGGCTGCCATGTAGCTATAATAACAATAGTGTACAACACTAGCTCATCTGCTTGCACCTGACTCAAGAGGAAAATCCTTTTGCTCAAGGTGAATCTTCCTCCTGTAACAGGAATTCAATTGGCTATTAGATGCATCTGCCAATGCACAGATGTGATAGCAGACTGATGGTACAAGGTGGTTCCTGCAATTAGTCCACAATGGATTTTGCTCCATTGGATGCCTGATCAAGGAAATGTAAAATGAACACCTTTGTTATTACAGGATTAATAAGAATTGAACATGAGAGTGCCTCTTCTTCAGGGACCTGGCATCCCAGATGGCTGACAGTGTCATAAATAAACGTATAGTTTCAGTTCCCCTTGTTAGTGTCACACCAAGTTCCCTGAAGATATAGAACCAGTGTGTTGAATATATGTGTATCGCTTACCTTGCCATCTCAAGGTCTGTGTAGTCAAGGCTGCAGGGTGGGGGGAGAGAAAAATATTTCCCTCTACTCTCTTTCTCCCTCCCTCCCTTCACTCACTCACACACACACACACACACACAATCCAAATACAGACCTTTTTGTTTTATCTTAGTGAAATCTGCTTTTGATTGGATTTAATGTGAGTGGAAGAAAATGGAGCAACACAGCAGGGATCTGAGTCTCTCCAGAGGGTACACAATGCTGTGCCGGATTTTAGAAGGGCCCCAAAGCTACAAGATCCATCTGGTTGCAGCTTGTCAAATTGAAATCATGAACCAGCTTGCTGCACTGAGAAGATGTGTGACTGCACAGTATCCATTATCAATGACTTGGCCATTACATCATGCCCACAGCAACAACATGTCTGGCTGTGTGTATGCAAACCTTTCTACCTTTCCAAACATAGCTCTCTGTTAGGGATGGGCACTAAATGAAAACTGAAATGCTGATTTGTCATTTCATTATGTAATGAAATGAAATGAAACAAAACGAACCAGGGAAGCAGTGTTTTGTTAGTAACAAAACGAACTGGTGAGGTTTTTTTTTTGTGTTTAAAATGAACTGATTCTTTTCGCTGTAAAATGGCTCCCCTGGGTCCTAGAGACACCAAATTTGGTGTGAATCTTCCGTGGAATCTTCCCTTTAAGCCCTACAAATATGGAGAGATTTTGGGTTCAGGAGGGCGAATTATTCAATTTCAAATGGGCTGCCCACAGAAAAAAACATTTCTAATTGCAATGTTATGTGCATGAACATAGCACTAGGCAGCTACCGGTGAAGAAACTACAGCGAAGCTTCCTCAAGCTCTTCCCTTTAAATACCCCCAATTGGAAGAGGTTTAGGGTAAAGTGGGCCAAGTTATTCAATTCCAAGAGGGTGTACCCAGTAAAAAAAATGTAATTTAAAAGTATTTGAAAATACTGATCCCAGGCATCTAGCAGCACGGAAATGGCAGGGGAGCTTCCTCAAAGTGCACTGAACATACTCCTTCCATTAAGCAACCCCACAGTACTAGATTTACACTTGTCTCCTCTAACAATGACCATTATCCTATTCTTGTGCTAATTCTTCTCAGCTACAACTGGCAGAATTCCATATTTTCATATTCTGAGAACTGTGGTTTTGTTAAAAAGCTTTTTTTTCCAACCTCTGCTGTGGACTCTCACTTCTGTCACAACCTTTCAGAAAATTCAGGGTACCTCTTTGATACTCTTGCTTGGGCACCAATATCTAAAAAGCAAGGAAAGACAAATATTTATTCATTTCTTTCATAAATTTAAATACTGTTGGATACTAAATGCTTTTTAGTTTACTGCAAACTGAAAGGGCAGAACATAGACAATAATAACAGACAAAGAACCTGTCCACACCACATCAATATGAAACACAATATAAAAACTCTTAAGATGCTGGAAACAAGGAACTAATTACTTAGAAATGTTGTCCCTAAAGTGGAAAGAGGGCCATATTTATTATCCTCTTTAAATATGAAAGAGAAGGCCCATGATGTGCATCTACTGGGACCCTATTCCAAAAGGAAGGAGCCACAACCAAGAAGGCATGATTTCAGGGGACCATCTTCTTTCCCTCTTACTTTGTGATAAGATCTGGTGCTTTTTAGGAAATACAGTCTGTCAACATCTAGAAAAATTAAGGAGCAGCAGAGCTTAAATGCCTGTATTGCAGGTAAAACTGTGCTGATGACCTGGGGTTCAATCCCAGGTAGCCAGCTCATGGCTGACTCAGCCTTCCGAGGTCAGTAAAATGAGTACCCAGCTTGCTGGGTTGGGGCAATGTGTAGCCTACATAAATAAACTGTAAACCACCCAGAGAGTAATTGAAATGCTATGGGGCGGTATATAAGCAGAACTTTGCTTTAATGTAGGTCACCTGGCATTCTGTTAGGAAATAACAGTGCTAAAATATATAGCATCTCCTCCATCTCCTTGGATGATCTACAATCCTTAAGTCTAGGGAGCTAATGAAACACCAAGTCTACACATCATCTGGGATCTTATTTAAGCGTCCTTATTTGTAACAGGGGGAATTTAATAACATTTAACTTAGTATGAGAGGTTTGACAGTTTCCATTATCTAGATTGCTTATTTTGTCATTTTCTCGGAGAGTTTGACGGTTCTAGCTAACACTCTGACTAATGCACCTTTTAAAAAAAGCCTGGGAAAATGAGTATTATTCTAAACAAATCTGGGATGAAAAGACTTTTGCAGGTTATGGAAGGGTTCCTATGAGTACTTTAGGAAGCAGAGAGTTGGAACTAGAAGACCTAGGGTGGTATTCCCATAAATGATATTTTCATGAGGCAAGAGGGATATCACATGGTACTTTAGGAATGGGAGACACCTTACATCTCTTGGTAAAGTTTTGATCTGTAGGTTTAAGAAATCTATAAGAACACCTTTTGGCTTAATCAGTTCAAACTTCTGGAAAGATGGTCCTTTTTATCTCAAAAAGAGTTTTGAGCTGGAGAAAGACAACATTCAGATACTTGAGGCAAGCTTAAAGTAAACAATCTACCTCAGGATTCTTGGCTTTCTTCTTTCACTGAACTTTTGGGAATTTTTGAAGATATTTTATTTATTTTCCAGGTCCAGAATAGCTATGGGGTATGGGTACTGGATTAGGGGGTTCAATAGGTAAAAGGGGGGAGCATTACATGTTAAGTTACATCACTTCTAATTTTGATATTAAGAAAGCTGTAGATCTAATCTGCTATTGGAGCAATATTAATTATGGGCTTCTTTATCTTTACATTTCCAGCATCTATCCAACACATTTCCATATATTTTTGCTAATTGTTGTGGTGTCATATACCGTCTATAAAACATTTTATATACATTTTCTTTCATGCTTAGTGCTTTCATATACAGTAACCCCCCTCCATTTCACGGCTCAGGTCCCGCGGTCCCGCTACATCGCGGGATCGCAGTACCTGCACCGCAGGGGGGCAAGGCGGGCCACCTGGTCATTCCGTGCGCCGCCACCCCCGCACCTCCGAGAAGCCCAAAAGGCCTCGGAGCCAAGGGGGGCAGCGGGGAGGGACGGCGAGGGCCTCCCAGCCACGTGGGAGGGCTGTGGGGAGGGACAGCGTCCCCCTCCACAGCCACCCCGGGTGCCTCCGGAGTGCCTGCGAGCTGCGCAGGGTGGGTGCGGGGAGGGACAGCATCCCCCTGCGCAGTTGCCCCGGGCGCCTCCGGAGTGTCTCTGAGCCGTGTGCGGCAGGTGCGCAGAGGGATTGCGTCCCCCTCCGCAGCCGCCCCGGGCGCCTTCGGAGTGCTTCAAAGCCGCACAGGGTGGGTGCGCAGAGGGACGGCATCCCACTTCGCAGCCACCCCAGGCGCCTCCGGAGTGCCTTGGAGCCATGCGGGGGCGGGGCAGCGGGGGATGATCGGGTCGCTCCGTGCCGCCCCCCACGCTCCTCCAAGGCTTTTGCGAGCCCCCCACCCCCGTAGGCTCCCCCACCTGCTTCTGCATATTGTGGATTTTCATGGATTGCGGGTGTGGTGGGTCCCTAACCCCCCCGATCAGCGTGGGTTTACTGTATTTTACATTACTTTCTCATAGCTTTGTCCAATATACTAAGTCAATATTATGCCCTATATATCTGTGCCCATTTATTCATACAATCTTTAGTTTTAAGATCCAGCACATATATATTTATATTTATATATAACTTTTGGGAATTTTTGATGGCTTTTTTATTATTTACTTTTTCTCTTGGGATACCAAAATCACCATCATTATTCTCAACACAGACAATAATAGAGAGTTTTTTTCAATTTGCTTCAAATTTAATTTTTTATTTTATTTTTGAGTATTTTTACCCCACCTTTCTCCTTGGAAAAAGACACAAGGCAGATTGCAGTAAGGAGAGACAATATTAAGACATAACCAGTTTGTGAAACAGGGAATTGAGGGGCATCTTACAGCATTAGAGGCAACATTAAAACTAACAATTGATAGCATAGTGTCAATGCAATCACACAAGGAGACATATAAACACAAAGTTATAAGTGGTTATAAGCACAAAGTTATAAACACAAAGCCATGTAAGGTAAATTCATATAAAGACACATAATATGTGGTCCATCGTTAAGTGAAAGTTTGCCTGAAGAGAAAGGTCTTTGCCTGTTTCCAGAAAGACAGCAGAGATGGGCAGCCCTGGCCTCCACTGGGAGGGCATTCCAGAGTTTGTGCTCAGCAGCCAAGACGTTCCAGCAAGACGTACCATTAAGGGAAGCAAAATGGAGAAGAAAGGTCTGGTGACTAGAGATGGGCACGACTTAGCGGTATTCCCGTTTCCGTTTCCGTTACTCGGTTCCGTTACTCTACGGAAACGGTAACGGGAATTACTCCGCAAGACTTCGAGCTCGAACCGATGAACGAACAATTTTGGTCTGATTTGTCGTGCTCGTTCCTTGCATCGCGCGATCGCGCGATGCCACGCGGCACAGAAAAAAAGTTTTTAAAAGTTAAAAAAACCCGGTTCCCGGCCAAAAAGCAGGCGGAAAAATGCCTGCCGTGCCTCAGGGCACCTACCAGAGGGGTTGTTTCTGGAGGTCCCCGGCCTCCCCCCCATCCCCCGTCCTGGGCTGCTCTGGTGGGACTCGCCGCAGGCTCGCAGCCAGCAAAAAGCCCAGTCTCGCCACCGGCCGCCGCAATTAAAGCGCAAGCAAGCAGCACGGACGGCACAGGAAAAAACTTTTAAACTCTCCCCCCACCCATTCCCAAGCCAAAAAAGCAGGCGGAAAAATGCCTGCTTGACTAAGGGCGCAGGGCACCTACCGGAGGGGTGGTTTTTCTGGAGGGGGGGGGTCCCACCTCCCCCCCGTCCTGGGCAGCCGGACTCGAGTCGCCATTTCGCCATGCCATGCGGTGCGGGCGGGGGATCCAAAATGGGGCGGCGAACGCAATATTGTTTTTGAAATCGTGGTCCAAAAACACACAAGCACAACAGAAACACGTGAAAATTTATAAACTGCCAGATTTTTCACAGTAGCAGTGGGTTTTTTCTTGCAACAAAATGTCTCTCCTCTCCTCCTCTGTCCTCCATTGATTTTATTTTATTTTATTTTATTTACACCTGCGCAATGATGGGCTGGCCGAGTGGCCAGCCATGTGGGAGTGGACGACCATGCAAATTTTTGGAGCCATCCCACCAGTCGCATGGCCACTTGGCCATGGAGACTTCTGGGATGTGCCAAAAAGCCCCCTAAAACCTGCCCTAGCCCCCCTAACCCTAACCCTAACCCTTGACTCCGTACCCATATGTCACAGACTATCTTCTTAGTGGGTCAGAGAGGCACCCAGAGGTGCAACCCACTAGCCCACCGTAACCTTACCCGTCACTAGCCTAACCCTAGCCCTTGCACTAAGCCACCTTAAAGCCAGATCTACTTGCTTGCATTGCACTACACGCAGCAAGTACAATTCCCTTCTGTGTGAGACATGGTGGTGCGAGAGCCTTGTGCAGGGAAGGCATGATGCTATCACTCTCACTGGTCTCACTGTCTGCACATTCTGTTATGCAATATTCATATGGCTATTGCATAGCATTTTGCAGCAGCAGCAGGTGAGGAGGGGAGACCCCCATGTAGAGGGGTCTCTTGGAGCCTGCTTCCCCTTCCTAGTGGGTGAGGATAGGAGGCACCCACGGGTGCCTCCAGGAGCCCACTTTCCCTTTATAGCGGGCCAGAGGAGGCACCCACCCCACAGAGGTGCCTCCAGGAGCCCGCTCCCCCCCAAAACCAGTACTAACGACAACAAAAAACTGAAAAAACAAACCGACTAATTTTTGCGAATTTTCGCAAAAACCGGAAACGAGCCGAAATGGGACCGGCCCGACTAACGACAACTCGAAAAAATTTTTTTTTCAAGTCGTGCCCATCTCTACTGGTGACCTTAACACCCAAGCCGGTTCATACTGTGAGATTCGGTCTTTGAGGTAGTTAGGACCCAGGTCGCATAGTGCTTTTTATGTTAAGATCAGCACATTGAATTGTGCCCAGTAGCTGATTGGCAGCCAGTGGAGCTGCTTTAATAGTAGAGGTGTAAATGTGGTCTCTGTAACCCATCCCAGTCAGCAATCTGGCTGCTAAATTTTGGACCCATTGAAGTTCCCGAGGGTTTTCATTGAAAGTCCCACATAGAGCACATTACAGTAGTCTAGTCGGGGCATTACTAGGGCATGAGTTACTGTGGCTAGAGCAGGTTTCTTCAGGAATGGGCATAACTGGCATACTTGCTTTAATTGTACAAATATGCTCTTGGCCACAGCTGTGGCCTGGGCATCTAGGCTCAATGATGAGTCCAGGAGAACTCCTCAGCTGCACATCTCTTTTTTCAAGTGGACGATGACCCCTTCCAGTTCTGTTGCATCCCTATCCCTTGTTCTCCCTTTCAACTGTCTGGGTTTAATTTCAATTTGATCATCCTCATCTAGTTCATTATTGAAGCTAAACACTCATGTAAAGTCAAAATAGCAGCTCCCTTAGAATCCAGAGGAGACAAGAGGTATAGTTGGGTGTCATCAGCATACTAGTGGCACTTTATCCCAAAACTACTGATACTCTTCCCCGGTGGTTTCATATAGATGTTAAATAACATAGAAGACAAAATAGAACCCTGGGGGACTGATGGTGTGCATCAGTCCAGTTGTGGGAGTTAACTTAAATCTTATAAAATAAAAATTTCATAGATGGAATAAAAGGAAAATGTCATAGATTCTTCACACTTGACAATCCCTGTGCTCCCCTCATTCCACATCATAAAACAGACCAGGCCTGGCATGATAAACTCCATACACTTTGTGCTCCAGCTCATGGATATGGATTCAACAGGTGTCCTCAAAGTTTTTAAACAGAGGGCTGGTTCAATGACCCTCAGACATGGTTGGGGGGCAGACTATAGTTTGAAAAAATGAGCCTTTATTTGTTCTTTCAACCTTGGAACTTGGAAATGTCACTATTTAGATTCGCAATCTGTTGTACACCGCCCTGAGTTCCTGTGGGAAAATCAGGCTGTTAAGAAATACAAAAATAAATAAATAAGATGGTGTCTGCTCTCCCAGTCAACAATAGTGCAAGATCTCTGTGAAGATTCTCAGTCATCCAGGTGTGGCAACAGGACTTCTTTTCTTGTGAGATCAAAATGTTACACTACTCATTGGACCAGCTTCTTTAGTTTCAGGAAGGTTGGTAGAAGACAGCCAATTTATACTCCACGTTATTTTGAAACAATTTTAGAAGAATCTGACCCCTACCTGTACAGACTCCCCAAGGTACATAAGGAAGGACACCCCCCCAGAGCTATTGTCAGCAGCATAAACTCGCTAACATAAAATTGCTAAAGACATGGCCACTATCCTACCACCATTGGTTGGACACACATACCATCACATTCACAATTTGGAGGATTTTGCCTCCAAAATCAAGGAGCTGAAACTGGATTCAGCTGAAACCTTGAAGATGCATCTCTCTTCATCAGCATTCCCACCGATGCCATAACAATGGTAAAGAAGAGACTAAGAGAAGACAGCACTAGGGGTGGGCACCTTACAAATAACGAAATGCTGTTTCGTCATTTTGTAAGTTTTAAGAATAATTTCATAAGCTTACAAAATGCCAGGCAGCATTTCATAACAAAATGAAATGAAACAGTAGGGTTTTTTTTTGTTTTACATGAACCATTTTGTTACTATGTAAAATGGCTCCCCTGGGTCCAAATTTGGTGCCTCTAGGACCCAGGGGAGCCATTTTTTAGTTTTACAAAATGGTTCGTGTTTCATTTTGTAACATTTTTTTTGAAAAAAAATGTTTGAAATGAAACAAAATGAAATGGAGCTAAAATAAATAAAAAAAACACATTTTTAAAGTTTCATTTCCATCCCTAGACAGCACCTTCACCATCAAAGGCAGCCTCAACCCTGAACAGATATGCCTACTCCTGGACCTGTGTCTGAGCACCACTTACTTCATAGAGGTAACTTCTGCAGACAAAATCATGATTGTGCCATGGGTTCCCCAGTGTCACCCACTGTTGCCAACTTCTGCAAGGAAGAATTTTTTTTATTTTTTATTATTATATTTATATCCCGCTTATCTCCTAAAATAGGACTCTAAGCGGCGAACAAAAGCGTTAAGACGCTAACAGCAGAAATAGAAATACAACAATTAAAACCACATCAAACAGGCAGTATAAACAGTATAAAATAAGAATCCTAGTGCCTCCTAATGCATCCCAGCACTCCAAGCGTGCATCCTAACAGTTAAAATTGGAGACATCGATAACCAGCAAAATGTAAAAAGCGATGGCGGAGAAAAAATAATAATATTAAGAAGTGGAGAAGAAGGCACTCAACACTTTCCTGAGGATGACAACGCCCCACTGGTTCAGGTTTGTGGACGACACCCGGATAAAGATAAAGATCCAGGAAGAGCAGACCTTCACAGACCACATAAATGCAGTGGACCTAGAAATGCAAAAGGACATATCTTGTGACTAAGAGGTCATGGCTGGAGGGTCTCAGAAGTTCAAAAGGAATTTGTTTAAATGACCAAAAGACCAGACATCAAACCACAAGAGGAGCAATATAGCATTGCCCACTCTTGCTCATCTCCCTTCTGAATCGGGTTTTCATGCTGCCTCTAATCTCAGGCCAAGATACATGGTAGCCAGATTATTCTCTGACAGGTGTCCTCTTTGTCACAAGATATGTCCTTTGGCATTTCTAGGGAAATTATTTCACCTCACCCCGGGTTCTATAGAAATTGTTCCCTTGTTTCCAAATCCCTTTTGACTGTCCAATGAATACTCTGTCACCAGTTACAGGGATAGCCAATTTTGCAGTGAAAGTGAATGATGCCCACATATAGAGAAACTCGCTATAAAATATGTAACTGAACATGGTCTGATTGCTTAATTTAACATATTGTAGCTTGCTGTGACACTTGAACAAGACTTTTTTTAAAAAAGCAGTAGTAACATATTTCCTTTAGACTGGAGGCTGCAAAAGCTCCATAATTCTTCCCCTCCTCCTACTCTATGTTTTATTGTTTTAGGCATAGAAATCTGTGTTGTTTAACAGAACTTCATCCACCTTTCAGCTGCCATCCCACCCTCTCCAGGATTAAAATCAAGGAAAAGTTTTGTGAGAATATCTATCAGTCTTAATTGAAGACCACAATTTGGAAAGAGAGGACAACCCACATCGTAGATGAGAGGGAAGCCAAGGTAAGTGTAGCCCCCATCTCACATGGAGAGGTGGGTGGCTTGGAAGTCATTTAATAGGCCATGGACTAGAATTGCCAAAACCAAAGTTAACCTAGGAAGGTGGGGTTTTCACTATGACACAGTCCTCTGTGGATGCAGAGAAAAATAGGCAAATTCATAACTACATCAGTGTACTCTGTACCACTTAACCTGTACCGGGAATGATTCAGGCTTGGTTGCCCCCATATGCTCTTGGAGTTGCCCATTACTACACAAAAATTATTTGATATGTTTATTAATTTTATTGTGGACATGGACAAAGAGAGAATCACTACTGAAAACAGGTATTCTAGTTCAACAGAATGAAGGAAATGGCAGGACACACATGGCATACCCTGAAAGGCCAAAGAGAAGAGAGACTGTCATTAGACATGGACACGACTTGGCGAAATTGTCGTTTCCGTTTTCGGTTATCATTTCCGTTACGTAACGGAAACGGTAACAATAATTAAGCTGTCAGAACTCAAACTCAAACCGAAAAAAGAAAAAAATTGGTCGGGTTTTTCGTTTCCGTTTGTGGCATCGTGGCGATTGCGCGATGCGAAGCACAGAAAAAGTTTTTAAAAGTTTTTTTTAAAAACCCTGACTCCCGGCCAAAAAAGCAGGCAAAAATATGCCTGCCTGAGGCTTTGCCACCTACCAGAGGGGTGGTTTCTGGGGGGTCCCTGGCCTTTCCCCCCTCTTCTCCTGTCCTGGGCTGCTTGCACCAGGCTTGGGGGGGGGTCATCCTCGTTGTCTTGCCATGCCATGCGGTGGGGGGGATCCAAAATGGTGACCACAATTTTTCTTTTGAAATCGTGGTCAAAAAAACACACCAAATCACCACAGAAACATGTGAAATTTATTTATTTTAAATGCCTGAATTTTAATAATAGCAGCAGTGGGTTTTTTATAGCAATAAAACGTCGTATTGATTTTATTTTATTTTATTTTTTATTTTTTTAGACCTGCCCATTTGGGCTGGGCATGGGATGGGACCATGCAAATTGTTTGAACCATTCCACCAATGGCATCGCCAGGTTTTTGACTGACATTTCTGGATGTCTCGGAGGGCATAAAAAGCCGAGGCACCTTCCAGAAATCCCAGTCGGGTGTATGGATGTGGTTGAGGGAGGAGGGCTGGCTGCTGGTGCTGGTGTGATCCGATTGAGATTGAGGAGGGAGGCTGGAGGCTTTAGGATTTAAGTTAGGCAGGGAGGGAGGGAATTGAATTTAGAAAATAATTTCTTTGATTCCCTGCAGCTTTGTCTGCTGAAGGGAATAGCAGTTTATTCTTTATTTCTTCTCTGGCAGTTTTGAGGATTTTTTTCTGGTATTGGATAAAGGGGGAGGTTGGACTGGGAGTGGGAGGTGTGGATTTATTTTATATATATATTTATATACTACCATTTATTTTCTATTTTCCCTTCAATTTGCTTGCACACACACACACATTTGGGGTGCAAGACAAGAACAGAACCTTTATCCTAAGTGATATCCTAACTGCCCACTTGCCCGTCCGCCTGCACCGCCACCCCCCCCACTTGCCCGCCCATGGCCGCTGGCCTCCCATGGCCCCCCACCACCACCGGCCGCCCATGCCCCCCGCCACCGCTGGCTGCCCACACCTCCCCCCCGCCGCCCGCCCCCCCCACCCTGCCTGGCGCCTAGGGTGCAAAAACACCTAACGCCGGCCCTGATTGCGGAACGCCCCTATGCTCTGGGAAGTCAAATCGCACTAAATCGCGGTGGAAACGACAAATGACAAATGACAAACGAAACAACAAATTTTTGAAAAATTTCATGACAAACAGAAATGACCTGAAACGGACCCGTTCTGACAAACGAAAACTCGAAACGTCATTTTTTCCTGGTCGTTCCCATGTCTAACTGTCATATACACAACTTGCAAGTAAGATGCCTAAACTAATTGATTGGAGACCAAAGTTCACACTGGAATAGACATGCAGCAAGGAGGGAGGCATTCCATCAGCTGCCTTGTCTATAACTCCTCCTTCCCTCTCTTTCTCGCTGTGTAATATGTAATTATTTCAGCCACATTGAATCTAATATCACTGTTTATTTGAGTGCATTAATTTTCATTTTACAAATGAGGAACACATGCGGGTATATGAAAGCCTACAGAGGGCCTCTGCAGTTGGGTTCATTAACCTTACAAGTAGAATAACAATCTATGAATGCCAATGAGCATTAAAGTAGTTTGGTTACAGTGTGGATGCAAATTGACAGCTGTGTTACTTTTGTAAAAAAAAATCAAGCTCCATCTTAAAAGAAGCAGCTACCTGCTTACAGAGGGAGATGAAGTACCTTGTTCCTGCAAGGGTGACTATGAGTCATATGAGGTTTTCTTTCATATGCAGGCAACAAGTTGTTTTGATGAAAATAAACATGAGAATTAAGGATATGAAAATCTCTCAGTCTCGGCTTCATTGAGTTTCTCTGCAGCCCAACTGGATTATCTTCCTGTTCTCAGTGGCTGTTTCCCAAAAATGCACACCTGCAGCTGGCCTGCTGTAGACACAGGACTCCAACTGTGGTCACCACAAAAGGGGACCTGTACATGACAATTACAATCTTCAACATTCTGCTTTTGAGCAAAATACAAGCATGCTTGTGATAGCCTCTTAGCTTCAGGGGTTTCTTGCTGAGAGAGGAAATCTATGTGCCATGTGAGTCTTAAACCGGGATATGGTACTGGGACAGCTTGGGTCACCTTGGTCCATGACTTGCACTGGACCCTGGTCAGTGTATGTTTGCTGGTTCTGATTAGAGATGGGCACGAACTGCACGAACTAGTACTGGTTTGTTTTTTGACCCAACACATGTTTGATGCTTCTGAGCCTCACCTCCTTTAGCATACACTCATTCAGAGGTAGCACCTGGAGGGGGCAGGGGGGGAGCACTGAAAAATAGAGATGGGCACAAAATGAAACAATGAAACCCTGTTTCATTGTTTCATTTTGTAACAGGCGAACTACAGCCATTTCCATCTTAAGCCTGGACATGGGACTTTGGTCCATGACTTGCACTGGGAACTGGACAGGGTATGTTTGCTGGTTCTGATTAGAGATGGGCATGAACTGCCGAAATTGTACTGGTTTGTTTTTTGACCAAAAAATGTTTGGTCTGTTTCATTGTTTCATTTTATAATGAATGCTGTTTTGTTTCATTTTGTAACAAAACAACAAAACAATGCTTCCTTTTTCAACTTGTGCTCATCTCTATTTTTCAGTGCTTTCCTCTCCTGCCCCCTCCAGGTGCTGCCTCTGAATGAGTGCCTGACGAAGGAGGGAGACTCAGAAGCACCAAACATCTGTTTGGTTGAAAAACAAAGCAGTACCATTTCAGCAGTTTGTACCCATCTTTAGTTCTGATTAGAGATGGGCACGAATTGAAAAAATGGTGTTTTGGGTTTTCATTTTTCGTTGAGGGGTTTGTTTCAGTTTGTTTTCATTTTTTGTGAATTTTTGAAAA
Organism: Phrynocephalus guinanensis; assembly: GCA_037367245.1. Classification (NCBI taxonomy): domain Eukaryota; kingdom Metazoa; phylum Chordata; class Lepidosauria; order Squamata; family Agamidae; genus Phrynocephalus; species Phrynocephalus guinanensis. The sequence goes on from CM074734.1 coordinate 133,707,022, forward strand.
AATATTTTTCGTTTTTTCATTTTTACCTGCTTTTTGCGTGATTTTTAAAGCATTTCCGTGTGTGGGCATCCCCCAACGGCCCAGACCAGAGGGAAAACACTAAAAAAAAATTGATGCTGGCAGAGACACCGTATAGACTAGGTATGCAGGGAGGCTGCAAAGGCAGCGGCGGGCGTTGCCCAGGGTGAAAGGCAGCCACAGAGTGACTGCACTGCGGGGCAGGGGAGGGTACTCACTGAGAGGTATGCATGCACGCACACAGGGAAGCTGTAGGACTGAAGCTAGAGAGAAATTTCTTCTTTCTCTCCCCTTAGAGCCAGGCTGCAGCCGGCAGGAACACAGAGACACAAACCTGCCTGGCTGGCCTAATGTGAAAATAACGAGTCGCAGAGACAGCAATCCCACCCTAACTCCCACCAGAGATTGCAAGGAGGATGGGGGCTGCCAGAGCTTTTTATGTCCTCTTTGGCTGCCAGACCTGCCCAGTCTGCAACCTGGTCACGCTATTGGTTGAAGTTGTCCAAGAATTTACATGATCCCATCACATGGCTTGTTGCCTCCATTTTGTGGCTGGCAACATCCATTTTGTCATCCTTAAAGGGAAAAGAAAAATACATCGCAATGGGAAAAGACAAAAACAAATGTTTTAAGGACCCCAACCCCCCGGTAGGTATTATCAGACAGTATAAATAATTATCGCTGCATTTTTATGGATGTCCAGGGCGATTTTTAACATTTAAAACAGCTCATTTCATTGCGCATAGCCATTAACGAAAAACGAAACATAACAAACCTAATTTTCGTGGTTCTGTTCGGTTTGTTCCAATTTCATCACAATGTTCGTTACTCATTTTGTTATGTAACCAAATGAATAACGAATAATGGAAACGAAAAATGTTTGTTTTGTGCCCATCTCTAGTTCTGATCCATCTCCTTGACAACTTTCAACTATGGCATCCTTCTGGGTGGTCTCTCTGGGATGGGACTCGGAGGCACTGTTTTGCACTGGTACTGGTCTTTTCTACACAGATGGATCCAGAAGGTGGTTCTCTGGGATGCCCAAACTAAAAAGGTAGTATTGGAGACTCCTGTTCAATGCTATGACCATTGGCGTATGATGTCCCTCAGGGTCTCATTCTGTCCCCATACCATTTACCATGTATATGAAACTACTGGGAGAAGTAGTCTGGAGATTTCAGGCTCAGTGCCAACACTATGCTGCTGATGGATTACTCTACCTCTCCCTTCCATTTAATTCCAACAAAGCTCTCTTTTGGTTCTAACACAGTCTCTGATGTCAGTAATTTACTGAAGAGGGTAAGCAAAGTATAACTGAAATATAGGCCAAACAGAGGTGCTCCTCGCCACTCCAACGGGAGACCAGGGAATAGTGAGTCAGTCAGTGATGGATGGAATTACATTCTCCCTGAAGCTCAGGCTCATTGCCTGAACATGCTTCTGGATTCATCACTGAGTCTCAGTGTTCAGAAATGCATTGGCACAGTTTTTGTACCAGCTATACCCATTCCTGGAAATATCTGGCTTGGCTATGGGGACACATGCCTTTATTAGTTCCTATTTGGATTATCGCAATTCACACATCATGGGGTTGCTTTTAGAGATGGTTGAGAAACTTCCCCTGGGTCAAAACACTTCAGCCAGACTGTTGACTGGGACCAGTTACAGGGATCATGTAACTCCCCCTCTGCAACAGTGTCACTGGCTTCTGGTTGATTTCCAAACCTAATACAAAGTGTTGGCTATCATCTGAAAGACTTACCAGTATACAGCTTTGAATCAGGGTATTTGATGTGCTCTATATTCCCATATAATCCTCCCCAGCTCTCAGTCTCAGGATGTCATATTACCCAATTGCCTGGGCTTTATCTAAACATACCACTGATGCCTGTTTAGCACACTAGATGCTAAGCTTTATTTAAAAAAAAAAGATTAAGTCTCAATTTCTTATAGAACTTGAAATACAAAGGAAAACATGCAATCATTATTTGAGTCAATTTTCAGCAACAATAAGTAGGCCTCTCTGAGAGATTAGTGAACAAATCAATCCATCCACACTTTAACTCAGATGTATATAAATCAAAGTCTTACGGGCAATGTTACTGACGGTCAACACTGCACAGAAAACCCAAACCATGAATGTTGATGGAGGGTTTATAATTATAGCTTGAAAATGGAACTCCTTCGGGCTCTAACATTATGCATCTTATACATTTCCTGCTTTAGCAAGAGAACTTGGTCTCAGTGGCTCTTGTGGGGGCTCTACAGGACCACCATTCTAAGATCCCGTAATTCCATGACTTTCCAGAGACATCCATTTTATTTTATCAGTCACAGGTATCTGGGGTTTTAGCTGTAGACTTCAGTAGATTCTGTCCTGAAGAAAATGGGACATGGGGGAGTATAAACACAATTAAAAGTGACCCAAATGAATTCTGGATTGAAACCAGAGATATATTAAGGAAGAATGCAAAGAAGACAATTCTTGTAGTAAAAAGAAAAGAGAAACCTAGATGGATAACAGAAGATGCAATAGTAAATGACAGATGAGAAGCCAAAGTAAATGTGATAGAAATAGGACTAGAATCCTGAATGAAGTTTTCCAGCAACTGACATGTAGAAACAAAGATAACTATTACAACAACCTGTGCAAAGAAAGAGAGGAAAAAAAAAATAGGGGAAATAAGAGCTCTCTTCTAGAAGATCCAATATATCAAAGGAAAATTTAAGCCTAGGTAAGAAATTCTGAATGACAAACAGGAGAAAGTATAGCAAAATTGGGAGTATACTAGAGACCTATACAGAAGAAATAAAAGATGACAATATTTTGAAGAAGAATCCTAAAATGAAGAATCTACACTTCTAGAAAGGGATATGAAAGCTGCTCTGAAAGCAGTAAGAAGAAATAAATCACCAGATAGATGGAATACTAATACAAATATTTCAAGCCACAGAGACAGAATCTCTCAATATCCTAACAAGAATATGTCAACAAATATGTAAAACAAATCAACTTAACAGGGAAGAGCTTGAGGAATCTCCCCTGCCTCTAGGATCCAGGTGAGCATAGTGTTTGATTTCATTTCATTTTGTTCCGTAACAAAACTACTTTAAAATTTGTTACAAATGAAACAAAACAAAACTACTAAAGAAACGAAACAAAACAAAATGCTATATTTCTGTTCCGTTCCCATCTCTAGTAGCAAGGGTTTATACCAAGACAAAGTGGAATTAAAATATAGGAATATTTTTCTAAGGCGGGAGAGCTCCTGTAGCATTGGATCAATACTCTTTGCAGTGTCTGTCTGTCTGTCTGTCTGTCTGTCTGTCTGTCTGTCTGTCTGTGTATGTGTATGCATGCACGCGTTTCTCACGCACAGAAACAAAGTTGTCTGGGAAATACCTCCATGCATTTTTTTTTAAGAAAACAAAAAACAACACTTAAGATTTGCAACACTTAAAGACTGGCAAGTTTTATTTGGCATAAACTTTTCTGGATTTCAGTCCACTTCCATCAGATAAATTGGCATGTTTAGCTACGTTTTTTGTTTTCTTTTGTTTTGTAAATGAAGAAGTGTATTTATCTTACAGATTTTTTTTCCAGGCCCTACAGGGTACAGCTGAAATAAGCTGCAAGTAATGCTGGCTAGGGGAACAAATCCTGTCTTTATGAAGATCTGGACTAGTGACAATTCTCTGAGCACCCGAACAGGTTTGGCTAAAGGACAGGTTGCAGGAGGCCAATCAGCATAGCCAGTTTAGACTAACTTGAAGTTCCTGGTGGTTACAAATGACTGACTGTCAAGGGTTAAGAATGTAAATGAATTTCTGCAAATATTCTCATATTTAAATAAAAAAACAAAACAAAAAGCAAAGTATTGCCACATTAAGGGGGGGAAGGTCAATTGCGTTAAGATTTTATTCCCTCTGCAAGAGCAGAAAGGCTAGGAATTTTAAAATCAGAGACAGCATTTGTCAAAACAAAACAAAAGAACCTGTAGGTCTAGCATGAAAACCTTACATTTTGCACTAAAAACTTTGTATTTTGTGCAAAGCAAAAGGTTTCGTATGGAAAATATTTTATTTTATTTTATTCTGTGGGAAACCTTTCCAGGTGGGTGGTGGGTTGCAAAAACGGGGGAGGGGCTAAAATATGAGAAAAATACATTAAAACTCTCAAAGTCTCTCCCAACAGGAAAAAGCCTTTTAGAATCTTCTATTGTCACCTACAAAAATGAAATAAAGACTAAAAAGGTCACAAAGGATTCGCCATATGTTATGACTAATAATGACCGTCTAGTCAATTCTGACTCACAGTGACCCATTTCAGGGTTTTCTAGGAAGAGAATACACATATGTAGTTTATCATTCAGGCGTTTTATAATGAGACAGACCCTGTTGCTGTTTGGCATTGTTTTGTCTACTCTGTTGGCAGGTCTCGGGAGAGTGAAAATCTGTAGCCCAGATTCAGGGATTTGAATCTGGTATGTTTACATGAAGCATATACTCTCTTCCTGAGTTGTGCCTTTCTGCCAACATGTCAAGCAAGCATATGTGCAGAACATCCCTTGGGAAGTGTAGCTAACATAATCCAATGACTATTTTACCATTTCTCACATGGTCTGAGCTAGCAGCTCATCCAGTTCATATTTTCCCCATGTGTGATCTCATGCTTCCCACCTATGAACTTCTATATCTTAACCCTTTAATAGAAAATAGATTCTTTTGAATCTCCTTGACTCTTTCTCCAATGTCACATGGTTTCCCCAAGAAATGTCATGTAGAATGGATGGCATCCAATCAGTATCTCCCATTGATGTATTGAGCTTGTATACCTGAAACACAGAAGGCCAATTCTTTCTCTCCTTCTGCTGCATTCGGCCCACTCCCAAGCATGTTATGGACTTTTGAAGTTCATGTTGTAAGGCTGGTTGGGATGCAGGGTGAGAAGAAAGAGAAGTCCCATTCCACAAGGACCAGCCCAAATTGTACAACGTTTAATAAGGATCTCCTGGATCTCCACTTGTTACAGCTCTGTCTTATGATTACACCCTTGGGAAGTGAGGAGACACCATAGACTTCGCGAGAGTTCCAAAACTTAGAATTTCTGGATATCTCAGTGGTTTAGGTATCTGGCTGAGTTTGATTCCCTACTTTGCTTACTTGAGAAAGACTGCATTTGATTATCTATTCATCATCATCATCATCATCATCATCATCATCATCATCATTATTATTATTATTATTATTATTATTATTATTATTATTATTATTATTATTATTATTATTATTATTATTATTATTATTATTATTATGAGATGGGCACAAATCAAAAAAATGACATTTCATTTTTTTGTTTTGGTTCATTTTCATTTTTCACAAATTTTTTGGAAAATTTTTATTTCATTTTTTTCATTTTTCGTGTTCCCAGCAGGAACACAGAGACACACACCTGCCTGGCTGGCCTAAAGTAAAGAGTTGCAGAGACAGCAATCCCACCCTAACTCCCACCGCAGACTGCAAGGAGGACGGGGGCTGCCAGAGCTTTTTATGCCCTCTGTGGCTGCCACACCTACCCAGTCTGCAACCTGGGCATGCTATTGGTTGAAATTGTCCAAGAATGTACATGATCCCATCACATGGCTTGCTCCATTTTGTGGCTGGAATCAATTTTGTGTCATCCTTAAAGGGAAAAGAAAAAATACATTGTGATGGGAGAGAGACGAAAACAAACATTTTAAGGACCCCAACCCACTGGTAGGTAATAATTTCAAATAATTATCACTGCATTTTTATGGATGTCCAGGGCGTTTAAATACCCAAGAAATCAATATTAGGCATCTGGGAGCCTTTTTGGGTCGATGTCCCCTAAGCTCTAACTCCCCTTAAAGCAAAAAAATACAGCGATCTGAGAAAAGACATAAATGCACGTTTTAAGGACCCCCCCCGGTAGGTATTATCAGGCAGAATAAATAATTATCGCAGGGTTTTTAGGAATATTCAGGAGGTTTTTTAACATTTAAAAACAGCTCATTTCATTGTGCATTGCCATTAACAAAAACGAAATGTAACGAACCTAATTTTCATGGTTCTGTTCGGTTGTTCCAATTTCATTACGTTTCATTACGTAACAAAATAAATAATGAATAAGGGAATCTGGGAGTTGAGTCATGGCTACTGGACTTCTTTTTTGAGAGATAGAAACGTTTCGCTGTTCATCCAAACAGCTTCATCGGTCTGAATACAGCTAGTGCAAGAGACCTTCTTATAGTCAGCTTGACCTCTTGTCCCCTTGTCTGATTGGCTCATAAGATGAACAAAGCCTGAATAGGCTCGTTAGGGAGACATTAGTGTCCATGGCCTTAAGGTAAACAATGGCCTAAGGTGCTGAAACCCATCAAGAATGGGTCGTTAGCTGTCAAGAATGGGTCGTTAGCTGTGACCTGGTGGTGAAGGCTCCTTGATTTGCCTGGGTACTGTGGAAAGTACAGCCTGATAAGTAGCAGCTAGAACCACGAAAATTGTGGTCGTTAGTTTCGTTTCCGTTAATGGCGACTCGCAATGAAATGACCTGTTTTAAATGTTAAAAAACGCCCTGGACATCCATAAAAACGCAGCGATAATTATTTATATGGTCTGATAACCTACCAGGGGGGTTGGGGTCCTTAAAACGTTTGTTTTAGTCTTCTCTCATCGCGATGTATTTTTCTTTTCCCTTTAAAATGGATGTCGCCACCAGCCACAAAATGGAGGCAAGCCATGTGATGGGATCATGTTCAACCAATAGCATGCCCAGGTTGCAGACTGGGCAGGCAGGTCTGGCAGCCACAGAGGGCATAATAAGGTGTGGCAGCCCCCATTCTCCTTGCTGTCTCTGGTGGGAGTTAGGGTGTCTCTGCTGCGCCTCTAGCTTCAGTCCTGCTGCCTCCCTGTGTGCGTGCGTGCTGCGTACCTCTCGGTGAGTACCTTCCCTTGCCCCGCAGTGCAGTCACTCTGCGGCTGCCTTGCACCCTGGGCAACGCCCACCACTGCCTTTGCAGCCTCCCTGCATACCTAGTCTATACTGTGTCTCTGCCAGCATCCATTTTTTAGTGTTTTCCCTCTGGTCTGGGGCGTTGGAGGATGCCTGCACAAGGAAATGCTTAAAAATCACACAAAAAGCGGGTAGAAATGACAAACGAAAAAACGAAAAACGGCAATGAAATTTTTTCAAAAATTCCCAACAAACGGAAACGAACCGAAACAGACCTCTCAACGACAAATGAAAAACCAAAACACCATTTTTCTGTTTCGTGCCCATCTCTACTACTACTACTACTACTACTACTACTACTACTACTACCACCACCACCACCACCACCACCACCACCACACCACCACCACCAAGCACTGTCAATCAAGATTATAACATTTTCTAAAACCACAGCAAGAGCACACAAGGAAAACCAGACCGCCCCATGCATATAAAAAAAATAAAATAAAATGTGTGAACAATTCCCAAAACTACAGCAAGAACACCCATGGAAAGTAGAGATGGGCACAAAATGAAAAACAAATGCTGCTTTGTTATTTTGTTACATAATGAATTGTTTCATTATGAAATGAAACACCATTCCCTCTAGAAATGAAACAATTCCTAGAGAAACCAAATTTGGTGGGTAGCTTTTTTGGACTCTTTCCTTTAAGCCTCCCAAATTCGGAGAGGTCTGGGTTTCAGGGGGCTGAGTTATTACACTCCAAATGAGAAAATCACTTCTAATTAAGGATGCTCCCCCTTGGGGGGGCTATTAAGCACTTCCTGATTCAATTAGAATTGAGTCCAAAGAAGCTACCCCCCCCCAAAAAAAATTGGGTGCCTCTTGGACCCAGTGGAGCCATATAGCATAACAAATACTTTTGTTTTGTTTTGTTACAAAAATTATTTTAAAAATTGTAGGACAGTAACCCCCCACCTATTGTGGGGGTTAGGGACCCACCTGACCTGCAATGGCTGAAAATCTGTGATATGCGGATGTGGGTCAGATGGGGCCTGGGGGGTGAGGGGCCGCCACCACCTGCTGTCTAGAAACCACCTTGAAGCAGCACACGCCGGCAGCATTGGGGGATCCTATCCCCCACTGTCGCTGCACACTGCGCAGAGCCACCTCACAGCAGCGTGCACTAGCGGCGTTGGGGGATCCCAGGGGAGGGCAGGAGGGTGGTGAGCGATCTTTGGAAAGGGCTCCCACCTGCGGAGACAAGAGCTTGTCTCCGTGGCCGAGAGCCCTTTAGACATCACGTGCTCCTGCCCGCACCCCGAAGGGGAGGGGAGGCGAGCTGCGTGCGATGGCTCCCCTTTCCCTCAAGCCCTTTCGGGGTACTGAGGTCCCGCTATATAGCAGAAAGGGCAGGGGACCACTGTAATGAAATGAAATGGAAGGAGCAACAAAACAAAACAAAACACCATATTTTCATTTCATGCCCATCTCTAATGGAAAACCAAAACCATGGGACCCCCCCACACACACACCGTGCAAAAAAGGGGGAAAGAGGAAACATAGTAGACTAGGAGGCATGGGACCTTGACACCCACACAGCCCCCATGCAAACAAAATTGGGGGGTGGGGGCAATGGAAGAAAGCTTAGCAACCTACCTTTCCACCACTAGAGAATTGCAGGAAAAAGCTCTCCAAAATGACCAGAAACCCCTCCAAACACATTCCAAACTGGTTCCACATGCAACTCATAGATTCCTGAATGCATGGTGCTGTCCTTTTATACCTCCTAGATGCAATATGCCCTGGGAGGCACTTTTTGAACTTTTTTCATATCTCAAAAAAGGCTAAATTTTTGTATCTCAAATTTTCCCCATTCCCACGGATTTTCCTTCATATGTCAAATTTTTCATAAATTGGGGCAATCAGAACTCAAGGTGCCACTGTAATTAAATATCAGTTCCCTATGCATACTGTTCCTAATATTGTCATGTGGTGTTTTTTTTTTGTAGCTCTGATGGTGTTTTTTTCTGAGACCTGCAACTGCTTATAATATTGTGTGATTTTTTAAATTATATTTTCCCCAAATCCCTGATGACTATAGGGACCACTGAAGTGTGTTTCATGCCAAGCAAGATGTTTCAATTGCCCTATCTCTGTGTTTTGTTAGTTTTTCCAGTTCTTTAGCTTCAGCTGTGGCATCACCCAGAATTGAAATGTCAGTGATCCAGACCAGAGATGGGCATCTTATGAAAAATGACATGCTGTTTCATCATTTAATAAGCTTTTGAAATGTTACAAAACAAAATGGGAAACAGCATTTTGTTAGAAAATAAAACAAAATGCTTCTTTTCTCCTTTGAAAATGAAACATTTCATTACTCGGTAAAATGGCTCCTTTGTAAAAAGCTGCCCATCAAATTTGGTGACTCTAGGACCCAGGGAAGCCCTTTTATAGATTAACGATTCATTTCATTATTGTTTTGTTTTGTTACACATTTTTTTACAAAAGTTCATTTAAAAATGAAACAAAACAAACCGCTAGTAAAAACGAAATGAAACAAAACTATTTTTCCATTTCGTGCCCATCCCTAATCGAGACATTTCTTCATTCTGTTACTACTATGTCAGGTGTTTATCAGTTCAGATCCAGAAATCCCACAGGATCTTCACTAAGTCATTTTCTGTTACCTTTTGTACCTGATGATCCCATGGGTTTTCTGAGGATGACAAGTTATATTTTTTGCATAATAATCAGTGCACTAATTTTGCCACTCTACATGTTTAATTTTGTAATCTGTTTCTGCAACCCTTTGCCAATTCACAGATGAAGTGTGCCCCAGTTTCCTCTTTTTCTTGCAGAGTCATTTATTATTATTATTATTATTATTATTATTATTATTATTATTATTATTATTATTATTATTATTATTATTATTATTATTATTCAGGTATAAATATATCAATGATATTAATAGGGCAGGATAGTTTTCTTTTCTTTTCCCTGTTCATAGCGAGGCCAAACCCATTGTGTCAATCTAAGCATTTGTAGGATTAGGGCCTTAAAGCACCTACCGAATAAGGCAGCAAGGAGCTTAGCGAAACATTAGAAAATTGGTTGAAAACCAGAGTTTCTTTTTAAGCCTTTGTCAAGGTCAGCAGAAGACAGCCCTTATTTCATCCTCCCCTAGAGAGTACCTTACACTGATGCTCACAAACCATGGTGATTAAGTGTGATGTAAAGGAGATTAAATAGATTGTACAAAATAAAATGACAGGCACGTATCTCTCTAGGAGAAACCCAGATTAAGCACTGCTGCCACAGTGGCTATTGATGATTAGAGAAGGAGATTTAATAACCAGGGTAATCAAGTAAAATAGAGGCTGTAGTGACATTTTATTGTGTGCAAGTGAAGGCTGTGACAGTAAAGTTTTAGAAGACCATTCAGAAGGCTAAGGTTTTAATCTTTAGCAAGCCAACCATAGTAATAGTTCTGTTTAGAGATGGGCACGACTTGAAAAAAAAATTTTTCGAGTTGTCGTTAGTCGGGCCAGTCCCATTTCGGGTCGTTTCCGGTTTTCGTGAAAATTCGCAAAAATTAGTCGGTTCGTTTTTTCGTTTTTTTGTTGTCGTTAGTACTGGTTTTTTTGGGGGGGGGTAGCGGGCTCCTGGAGGCACCTCTGTGGGGTGGGTGCCTCCTCTGGCCCGCTATAAAGGGAAAGTGGGCCCCTGGAGGCACCCGTGGGTGCCTCCTGCCACTAGGAAGGGGAAGCAGGCTCCAAGAGACACCCCTCTACATGGGGGTCTCCCTTCCTCACCTGCTGCTGCTGCAAAATGCTATGCAATAGCCATATGGAAATTGCATAACATAATGTGCAGGCAGTGAGACCAGTGTGAGAGTGATAGGGTCATACCCGCCCTTCACAAGGCTCTGGCACCACCATGTCTCACACAGAAGGGAATTGTACTTGCTGCGTGTAGTGCAATGCAAGCAAGTAGATCTGGCTTTAAGGTGGCTTAGTGCAAGAGCTAGGGTTAGGCTAGTGACGGGTAAGGTTACGGTGGGCTAGTGGGTTGCACCTCTGGGTGCCTCTCTGACCCACTAAGAAGACAGTCTGTGACGTATGGGTACGGAGTCAAGGGTTAGGGTTAGGGCTAGGGCAGGTTTTAGGGGGCTTTTTGGCACATCTCAGAAGTCTCCATGGCCAAGTGGCCATGCGACTGGTGGGATGGCTCCAGAAATTTGCATGGTTGTCCACTCCCACATGGCTGGCCACTTGGCCAGCCCATCATTGCGCACTGCGCAGGTGTAAATAAAATAAAATAAAATAAAATCAATGGAGGACAGAGGAGGAGAGGAGAGACATTTTGTTGCAAGAAAAAACCCACTGCTACTGTGAAAAATCTGGCAGTTTATAAATTTTCGCGTGTTTCTGTTGTGCTTGTGTGTTTTTGGACCACGATTTCAAAAACAATATTGCGTTCGCCGCCCCATTTTGGATCCCTCGCCCGCACCGCATGGCATGGCGATGGCGACTCGCGAGTCCGGCTGCCCAGGACGGGGGGGAGGCAGGACCCCCCCCTCCAGAAACCACCCCTCCGGTAGGTGCCCTGCGCCCTTAGTCAAGCAGGCATTTTTCCGCCTGCTTTTTTGGCCCGGGAATGGGTGGGGGGAGAGTTTAAAAGTTTTTTTCCTGTGCCGTCCGTGCCGCTTGCTTGCGCTTTAATTGTGGCGGCCGGCGGCCGGCGAGACTGGGCTTTTTGCTGGCTGCGAGCCTGCGGCGAGTCCCACCAGAGCAGCCGAGGACGGGGGATGAGGGGGGAGGCCGGGGACCTCCAGAAACAACCCCTCTGGTAGGTGCCCTGAGGCACGGCAGGCATTTTCCCGCCTGCTTTTCGGCCGGGAACCGGGTTTTTTTAACTTTTAAAAACTTTTTTTCTGTGCCGCGTGTGGCATCGCGCGATCTCGCGATGCAAGTAACGAGCACGACAAATCAGACCAACATTGTTCGTTCGTCGGTTCGAGCTCGAAGTCTGGGGGAGTAATTCCCGTTACCGTTTCCGTAGAGTAACGGAACCGAGTAACGGAAACGGGAATACCGCTAAGTCGTGCCCATCTCTAGTTCTGTTAAATGCAGGAGCATTTACCTCTTAGGAAACATTCTGAGATACAGGCTGTTGGGTTGCCATTGACAGCAGACACAGTATGGAACAAGCCTCAGAGAACAAACTATTTTTTTTCTTTGACAAATATGTCCAGAAGGAGGACTCCTTTGACCCTAAAGGTGGTCTGGGGCAATATCTCTATCCCCAGAAAATGGCCATTCTCCAAACATGCAGAGGCCAATGGGTATATGAGAAAAACAATGGGAGGAATACAAGGTACTTAGCACACATTGATACTGCCCCCAGGCCATTAACCTTTTTTTTTTTGCAGTTCTGGAACCCCAAAACCTATCCCCATGGATTGAGGTACATGACAGTTCTTACCACAACGAGGCCACCATTGGTTTTATGGGGAAAATACCCACTCTTATGACCATTTCAGAAACATTAGATCATCATCATCATCATCATCATCATCATCATCATCATCATGGCTCCTGGTGTGAGTGGTGAGGTCTCAAAATGTTGCCAAGTATTGAGAACACTCTCTCTCTCTGGACACTCTGGACACTGGTGGGAGGGATGCTGAGCAGGTCAATGGCCAACTGGGCCAACTGGGGCCAGACCTCTAAAGGGGTCTGCTGTAGGGGGCTGGAGGGGCTCAGCAATGTATTCCCTGACCATGGTTGCTGCAGAGTCCTGCTCCTCTGCCGGCCTCTCCACCCAAGACCAGGACACTGCCATGGCAATCACAGAGGCCAAGTATGATGACTTACCACTTGGACTCACGCTGGCACACCCAGATAAAGAGGACTCTTGGGATGAGCTCTCCCCTGCCTCAACCTGGCATCCTTGCCTCTCTGGCTGCACATGCCTGCCTTGCATTTGCACAACCTTGCGGACCTCAAGGCACAGCTGAGTTTTGTACTCCTCAAGATCTTCAAGATTGTGAAGGGATCACACAGGCATGCCAGCTCTGGCATCAGTCGACTCTGCACACTAGCCTGCAACCTCCTGACCAAGGCCCTGCTCCTCAGGAGGAGTGAGGAATCATCCTTCTGAAGAGTACTCAGGCCTCGGTCAAGGGCATGGATGAGGGGGATGATGTGTGCCACTCTGGCCTCAAGACTACAGAGGACCTTGGCGATCTCAAAGGGCTTGCCTATGTCCACTATTTAGCCGAGGGTGAGCCAATCAGAGGCATTGATGTCCAACTCCCTCACCCCTGGCAAAAAGGGAGTAGTGGACATCATGACCTCAAGCACATCCTTCTGCTCCACCAAGCAGGCAATCATCTCTAGTAGAGATGGGCACAAAAACCAAAATGGCATTTCATTTAGTTTTTCCTTTTTGTTTTGTTTTGTTTCATTAGGAACAAAATGTTTTTTTTAAAAAAAATTCATTTCTTTCTTTGCTTTGCTTTGGGCAGTGCTTTTATTTTTTTTAATTATTTTTTCCCTAGTGCTGAGCAGCTGGCCTGCAGGCTGGTCGTCACTTTTATTTATTTATTTATTTATTTATTTATTTATTTATTTATTTATTTATTTATTTATTATTATTTTCCCAGCTGGATCCTGGGCTGGTCGGCGCTTTTTTAAAAAAAATTATGTCCCCCCCCCCAGTGCCAACCAGCTGGCTCCCGGACTGGTCAGCACTTTTTAAAATATATATCTATATCTATCTATCTATCTATACATACATACATATAGATAGATAGATAGATAGATAGATAGATATATAGATAGATAGATAGATAGATAGATAGATAGATAGATAGATAGATAGATAGATATAGATATAGATATAGATATAGATATAGATATAGATAGATATAGATAGATAGATAGATAGATAGATAGATAGATAGATAGATAGATAGATAGATAGATAGATATAGATATAGATATAGATATAGATATAGATATAGATATAGATATAGATAGATAGATAGATAGATAGATAGATAGATAGATAGATAGACAGATAGGTAGATATAGATATAGATATTCCCTAATAGTGACGACCAGCTGGCTTGTGGGCTGGTCAGCACTTTTAAAATTTTTATTTTTATTTATTTTTTCCCTAGCACCGACCAGCTAGCTCCCTGTTACAGCCAAGACATCAGAGGAAAAAACCTACCTTTGATATAAGCCAATAGCTGTTCACTTTGGTTATTGTGGTAGTCATGTCTTAGCTCCTTGACAATGCAAAAGACATGGTGAATAGACTGTCCACTGAGGCTGGCCATAGGGATCACATATATACCCTGTTAGAGCAGCTCTGTTGACTTCCCATATGTTTTCAATGACAATTCAAAGAACTGGTTCTAACAAAAAAAGCCCTAAATGTCTAGGATCCAAGCTATCTCAAGGATTACATCTCTCTTTCTCATCAGGAAAGATTTCCATGAGAGACTGGCTGCCTGAGTGGGGTTTTTAAAGGGATTGCTGTTCTGTACTGCTTTCAATGTGTTTTACTGTTGTTTATGTTTACTTCTTTTTAGTATACTATTTGTTTTAATATTTGTGTACTCATGGTTGTTAGCATTAAGTCTTTTAATGGTATGTGTTACCTTGACTCCTTTTTAAGGAGAAAGGTGGCTTACATCATTGAAAGACCATTGAAAGGTGTGGTAAAATGTTTTAAATAAATAAACACAGTGCAAGTCCTATGATGATGGAGTATGGTCCTCAGCTTGACCCCCAGAAAAACACAAAGTAGAGAAAAAGAACACATCAAGCCTACTACATAACGAGGGAGATCTCTAAATTAGATTTACCGAAAGAGACAATGTGGAAGAGGACAGTAGACTGAACTCTCCCTCCCTCATGTCATTCTATATAGATATTCTATATGTATATTTGTATGCATATCTACCATTCACAGGAATAAAGATGCTTGGTTCTAGTTTCCTTTACAGCAACAAAGGAAGAGCCTTTTAACATGATTCTTCCTAGGAAGGCAGAGACAGCAGGCTACAATGCCCTTTGCGGTAGCACAGAAAAACATAATGGCTTAGGTACACATCATGTGGCATACCTCCTTTGTAATAGCTGATATGAAACCTTGCTTTGGCTAGATTTGCAGTTTGGATGTGGTCCTGCCATTTTAAAATGTAGAGACTTTTCATTCTTAGACATCAGAATGCAGGAGGATTTGTTTGGCAGGCCCTTTCTGCTCTATATCCCACCAAACAAAATCTCTGTACAATTGAAATGAAGATATGCATGTAATTCCCCGCCACCGCTGCCGCCACCCCAGAGAACATAAGAACACCGGGGGAAACTTAGTTCTGAATATATACTTTTAGCAACCCTAACTAACTTCATTTCCAAACACAGGCTTAGTGAACACTTTAATGCCTCTGGCTCTTATATTTAATAACTAAGATGTAGAATTTAATTCTGAGAAAGCTGACATACCTAAGGTTAATGAAGCCGCATGCTGATGTACTGCAGGTGATTTGTAGCAAATAAATCCATTGGGGGGTGGGGAGTACAGATTCATTTTGCTTTTCCACCATCCATCATAGGCTTTAATGAAGAAGCAACTAGCCTTAAGGTTGCTTTTTTTCCACACAGACACTTGGCATTATTTATGTCTCCTCTCTTCTAGTAATTATTCAGCTATGTAGGGGCCCATAAAACATCAGTCTGGATACTGGCTCTAGTTACCAGGTCATGAATAGGAGCATGCTTCTGACCTTGAACTGAGTGTTGGTGGCACACCACAAAGTGAAAAACAAGAGGTTGTTTCTTCCTCTGTAATAGAGAGTGCTGCTTTACGGAAGACTGAAAAAGAACTCTCAGTAATGCATAGGGTATTTGCAGAGGAGGCACCATTAGAGATGAACACAAGAATTTTCCTATTTATAGATTGGAGGCTAGCAAGCCAACCCTCTATGAGTTGCATTCATACACCTTGGCTTTGTAGTTTTCTCAAGAATTCCTTTCACAGAACTCTGCTGAGGGCTTTGATTAGGCAAACACATCAGTAAAGAAGGCTTTCCAACTCTTCCATCCATGATGGTTGGGCAGATATGTCAGTTCATTCTCATGATGGAGTATCTGGTTTTTGTTTGTTTGTAGAGATGGGCAGGAAATGAACTTTTGGTTCATTTTGTTATTTGCTATCCAAATGAAAAACAAACTGCCCCCTCTAAGAAAAATTAAATGAAATGAAATGGAAATTTTCATTTTGTTCTGGTGTCTCCTACCTGTGATTGGTGGTCCGGTCTGTACTCACTGTCACCACCAGCCCCAGGGAGGGGGCTTCCAGAAATTTTATTTTAAAAAAGCTGACTGGCCTGTGCTACAGCTGGTAGGTGGGCCATTAGTTGGCCAGTTTAAAAAAATTAAAATAAAATAAAATTAAAAAAAAAACCCAATACTGCCCACAGGCCGCTGAACCAGCCTGTGAGCACTGGACCTGACCCATGGGCCACTGAACCAACCCACAGGCTGCCAAACTGGCCCACAGGCTGACAAAAGAAAAAATAAATACAAATAAAAAAATTTAAAAACCGGCCCATGAGCACTGCAGAAGAAGAAAAAACTGAGCAGCCCACGCTACAGCTGGTAGGCGAGACACATGGTCAGCAAGTTAAAATAAAATAAAATAAATAAATAAATAAATAAAAATAAATTGTTTTTTTTTTTTTTTAAATCTGATCTGGTCCATGGGCCGCCGAACCAGCCTGTGGGCTGGCAGGATTAATAATAATAATAATAATAATAATAATAATAATAATAATAATAATAATAATAATAATAATAATAATAATAATAATAATAATAATAATTAGAGATGGGCACGCAACAGAAAAATGGTGTTTCGGTTTTTCGTTTGTTGTTGAGAGGTCTGTTTTGGTTCGTTTCTGTTTGTCGTGAAATTTTGGAAAAATTTTGTTACCGTTTTTCATTTTTTCGTTTGTCATTTCTACCCGCTTTTTGCGCGATTTTTAAAGCATTTCCGTGTGCAGGCATCCCCCAACGCCCCAGACCAGAGGGAAAACACTAAAAAAATGGATGCTGGCAGAGACACAGTATAGACTAGGTATGCAGGGAGGCTGCAAAGGCAGCGGCGGGCGTTGCCCAGGGTGCAAGGCAGCTGCAGAGTGACTGCACTGCGGGGCAAGGGAGGGTACTCATCGAGAGGTACGCAGCACGCACGCACACAGGGAGGCGGCAGGACTGAAGCTAGAGGCGCAGCAGAGGCAGAAATCCCACCCTAACCTCCACCAGAGACTGCAAGGAGGACGGGGGCTGCCAGAGCTTTTTATGCCCTCTGTGGCTGCCAGACCTGCCCGCCCAGTCTGCAACCTGGGCATGCTATTGATTGAACATAATCCCATCACATGGCTTGCCTCCATTTTGTGGCTGGTGTGACATCCATTTTAAAGGGAAAAGAATAATACATTGTGATGGGAGAAGACTAAAACAAACGTTTTAAGGACCCCAACCCCCCTGGTAGGTTATCAGAAAATATAAATAATTATCACTGCATTTTTATGGATGTCCAGGGCGTTTTTTAACATTTAAAACAGCTCATTTCATTGCGCGTTGCCATTAATGGAAACGAAACGTAACGACCACAATTTTTGCGGTTCTGTTCGTTTTGTTGCATTTTCATCACAATTTTCGTTTGTTGTTTCGTTGCATAATGGAAACGACAAACGGTAACGGAAACGAAAAAATGTTCGTTCCGTGCCCATCTCTAATAATAATAATAATAATAATAATAATAATAATAATAATAATAATAATAATAATAATAATAATAATAATAATAATAATAATAATAAGAAGAAGAAGAAGAAGAAGAAGAAGAAGAAGAAGAAGAAGAAGAACCCTGAACTAAAACAAATTATGATTTTTTAAAATAAAAACTCATTTTATAATTAATGAAACAAAATGGGGTGGGGGAACGAATTATATTTATCTTGTCTTGTTTTAGTGGAATGGGGACAAGCTTTTACATGTTTCAGATTTTAGTTTAGTTTATTTTATTTTTTAAAAGCAATAATGGGCACTAACAACTATGAACTGGTTCATGGTTCAGTTCGTGCAAAATATTTGACTAGGACAAAATGAAGCACCAAACTTTTTTCCACTCAGTACTATTCATTCATTCATTCATTCATTCATTCATTCATTCATTCATTCATTCATTCATTTAATTTTGCTTTGGCAGCATTGTTGCTCCCTGCCTATCTCCTGCTGCCGTTTTTGCTTCTCTACCATGTCCTGCCTCTGCCTCCTCTTCCTCCTCCACTTCTGCCATCTTCAGAGACAGCGACTCAGGGTCTCTTTGCAGAAGGGAAGCCGGGCTGCTATCTCTGAAGATGGCAGTGATGTGCATCTGTTGTGTCTGAGGAGGAGGGAACTCAGTGGAGCCAATTCCCACCCACACCCCCAAATCCTTCTATCCATTACTGGGGAAATGCCTCTCCTCTTCTACTACTGATCCCAATACTAGTGCCATAGCCTAGGAAGATGTTAGGGATGCTCGGCTAGGGTCCTTGAATAGACAGGCAAAAGTTGGATTAGGAAGAGAGCTCCACTTTGTTCTCCAACGTGACACAGGCATTTACAATATTGAACATATATTCAAACACAGCCAAGAAACTCCTCCTTTTAGAACAGTTTCATTTTTGTTCACTGTAGATGATACCTGGGTTAAAATAAAGACGCAGGAAGTACAGGCCTTTACAGACCACATCAACGCAGTGGATCCTAATATTAAGTTCACTAGGGAAGACACCCAAGACAACAGGCTGGCTTTCCTGGATTGTGCAGTCATCATCAGACCTGACCGTGGCCTAGGAGTAGAAGTTTACAGGAAACCCACCCACACAGATCAATACTTACTGTTTGACTCCCACCATCCATTACAACACAAACTAGGAGTCATCAGGACCCTAAGCCACAGAGCAGAGAGCATCCCCACCTCCTCAGAAGCCAAGAAGAAGGAAGACAGGCACCTGAAGACAGCACTTAAGGCCTGTGGATATCCAAGGTGGGCCTTCAAGAAAGCAGTGGGCCATCCCAGAAGAACAAGGGATCAGTCTGAGACCCAGACCCGACGGAAGAACCTGGTTATTCCCTACATGGCGGGAGTGTCGGAGAAGCTTAAAAGGATTTTTGGCAAACACCACATCCCTGTTTATTTCAAACCCATGAACACACTAAGGCAGAGACTTGTCCACCCAAAGGATCCGATACCAAACCATAAAAGGAGCAATATAGTATATGCAGTCCAATGCAGTGAAGAGTGTTCAGACCTCTACATTGGAGAAACTAAACAGCCATTAAACAGAAGAATGGCCCAACATAGGAGAGGTAACAGCTCAGGACCAGAATCAGCAGTACACCTCCATTTGAAGGGAAAAGGCCACTCTTTCAAAGATGAGGATGTACACATATTAGACAAAGAAGAGAGGTGGTTTGAGAGAGGAGTAAGGGAAGCCATTCATGTCAGCATTGAAAATCCCTCCCTCAACAGAGGTGGGGGGCTCCGGCATAGTCTAGCTGCTACTTATCAGGCTGTACTTTCCACAGTACCCAGGCAAATCAAGGAGCCTTCACCACCAGGTCACAGCTAACGACCCATTCTTGACAGCTAACGACCCATTCTTGATGGGTTTCAGCACCTTAGGCCATTGTTTACCTTAAGGCCATGGACACTAATGTCTCCCTAACGAGCCTATTCAGGCTTTGTTCATCTTATGAGCCAATCAGACAAGGGGACAAGAGGTCAAGCTGACTATAAGAAGGTCTCTTGCACTAGCTGTATTCAGACCGATGAAGCTGTTTGGATGAACAGCGAAACGTTTCTATCTATCAGAAAAGAAGTCCAGTAGCCATGACTCAACTCCCAGATAAACGCACCTGGATGACTGAGAATCTTCACAGACTACTTGGATGAAATATATCTAACTATCTAATTCGTTCTGTGGGTCGGTTTGTTTTATGAATAAATTGTCCTATGAAACACAGTTTAACGTGGTTCCCATAGGAATGCACTGAATACATCTTGCAAGGCAAGATGAAATATTCATCTTACGAGGTTTACCTGTTCCCGGAAATTTCATTCGTGTCATGAGTTTTTTGTATTAAGGGGCATTAGTCTTACGAGGTGTGTGTATGTGTGTGTGTGTGCAGGGCTGGTGCTAGGTTTTTTTGCACCCTAGGTGAGGGGTGGGGGGCAGGGGCAGGCAGTGGCAGAGGGCGGGGAGGCAGGGGGATGGCGGATGATGGGGGATGGCGATGGGCGTGGGGGGCGGACGGTGACGGGCACAGGGGTGGGCGGCAATGGGCACAGGGGGCAGCGGGCTGATGGTGGCGGGTAGCAGGGGACGGAAGGTGGTGGCCAGCGGGGGGGGGCGGGGGCGGGGTGGCAGCAGGCTGGCCAGCGCCCCCTCTCCATTTTGGCGCCCTAGGCAACTGCCTAGTTCACCTTAATGGATGTGCCGCCCCTGTGTGTGTGTGTGTGTGTGTGTGTGTGTGTGTGTGTGTGTGTGTGTGTGTGTGTGTGTGTGTGTGTGTGTGTGTGTGTGTGTGTGTATACAGTGGTACCTCGGATAATGAATTTAATTTCTTCTCTGAGGCAATGTGTTATCCCGAAAGAATTGTTATCCGAAATGCATTTTCCCATTGAAACAAATGGGAAACTGATTAATACGTTCTGGAGATCCGGAAAAAAGGCAAAAAAAAAAGCTGGGTTTTTTTTCCAGACCTCTTTATAAAGTGCACTTTAAAGGCATGCAGTGCTGGAACACACACACACAACCAGAACACCCTGCACACAGTGCAATAAAAACACGGAAAAATGAAACCCAGCCTTTTCCTGCCCAAAGTGCAAAGCGGAAAAAAATCCAAACAGAGAAACATAAGCAGCAAGTAAAATCCAGCCTGGTTTTGCCTCCAGAGCATTGGAGAAAGATTGAAAAAACCTAAAAATGAAAGCAGCAAGCCTAGCCCAGCCTTTTCCTACCCAAAGTGCAAAGAAAAGCAGTGTAAAGATTAATAAAAGCTAGCTCCCTACCTTTCCAAGTCCAAATTCCTCAGCAAAAAATATCCAGAATGGCTCCAACACCCCATGAAAAAAACATTCTAACTCCTCCCTCCCCTCCACAAACTACAGGGGCTGCAATGCATCCTGGGTACACTTCTTTTGCAAGGCATTTTGAAACATTCATTATCCAAGGCAGCCCATAATGAGCATTTGTTATCAGAGGCAACCCTATACCTGGAAATTTCCATTCGATATCTGGAAAATTCATTATCAGGGACATTCATTATCCGAAGTGTTACTGTATATATGTATGATTGGAAATTGTGATTTGTATCACTTTGTATTCTGATTTTGAAAAGAAAACTACTAAAACTCTGATTTTGTTACTTTTCAATAATGAGAGAGGAACATTATGTGATCAATTGTAATTTTGACAGTAATTAATTACTTTGGGCCTTGTAAAACATGTTATACTACTCCTGCCAGGACAGAATGAAGGCATTTGTCACCATGACCAGAGCAGACCTCTCCCAGAATAGTAGTTAAAACCGGCACACTAATTTTTAGAGATGGGCACGAAAAGCAAAAATGGCGTTCCGTTTCCATTTTGGTTCGGGCCCTTTTCATTTCGGTTCGGTTCTGTTGAAATGGATTTTTCTAGAAAAACTTGGTTCCGTTTGTTGTTTTGGTTCGATTGTCGTTTTCCCATAGGAATGCATTGAAGCAATGCATTCCTATGGGGAAAAGCAAGCATGGAAACCGCAGCATTTTTTTTTTGGAACAGCCCCAAGCACCAATCAGCTGTAGCGCGGGCTTGGGATTCAGAAAAAAAAAGTTTTAAAAGCTCGTGCTTTCCAGGTGAATTGGGCCGAAGTGCCCTGGCTTATTTTTAAATCTTCTTTGTTTTTAAAAGAACAAGAATAATTCTCACCGTCTTCTGCCACCGCCACCGCCTCCCAAACTCCGCTTTCTTAAATTCTCCCCCCTCCCCCCCACCGCCCTTTACCATACCGTCACAAAAAAGCAAAATAGCAACATGGCGAGCTCAGCGAAATACATCCTCTTTTACCCCCACCTTGATTCGGAACCTCCTCCTGGGGTTGCTGCCTCCTCTGCCTTATGATCCCTCACCCTCATTGCCAAATGGATGCAAAAAGACAACCCGCCCCTTTAAGGAGCACAGCATTGTTCCCAGAATCCCCACCAGCTTCCCCCTCTTCTCCATACACATGCGTGGCGCGCACATACACACACGCACAGCACGGAGGGCATGACCATGAGGGCGGAGGAGGCAAGCCCGGGAGATCCGGAGGAAAGGTGAGGCCAAGGGGGTGTACTTCGCTGAGCTCGCTCGTTAATATTTTCCTTTTTTACGATGACACAGCAAAAGGGGCAGAATGTAAGAAAGTGAGCACCCAAACCTTGGCTAGGAATAAATCGCTTGATTTATTTAGGCATGCTTGACCCAGAGTTCCAGAGGTGGCAGTGGGAGGCGGAGAAAATTATCTTCTTGTTCTTTAAAAAGCAAAGGAGGTTTAAATATATGCCGGGGGGCTTCCCTTCCCCAATGTGCCGAATCGGCGCTGGGAAAGCAGGGGCTTTTAAAACCATTTTTTGCCAAGCGCCAAGCCCCCCGCACTACAGCTGATCAGTGTTTGGGGCTCTGCCAAAAAATGCTGCGGTTTCCTGCACCGTTTTCCCCCACAGCTGCAGTCCATTTTATCGCACGCCGCCATTAACGGAAATGAACAGCACCGAACAAATTTTTGTTGGTTCTGTTCGGTTCGAGCCTGACCCGTCCAAATTGTCGTTCTTTGTTCCGTTATGTAACGGAAACGAAGAACGGTAACGGAAACAGAAATGTCACCATTCCGTGCCCATGTCTACTAATTTTAATTGTGCAATGTTACTCCTGGCCACTGCCAAAACCTAGGCTCATGATGTCCAACAAGTGTCCCCCAGCATGGTCTTCTTACTTCTCTTCTCCAGGAAGGACTGAAGCTGCTGTAAAACAGGATTCCCAAGTCCCATCCAAGAAGGATACCCTGGTTGATAGTATCAAAAGCCATCAAGGGGCCCAGCAGAACCAAAAGAAACACATTTCTTCTATCTATTTCTCGGCATAGGTCATCCACGAATGCAACCAAAATTGTCTCTGTCTCAGACCCAGGCCTGAAGCTAGTCTGAAATGAATCTAGATAGTCTGCTTCATCCAGGAACCCCTGCAGCTGAGAGACCACAAGTCACTTTAGCACCTTCCCCAATAATGGAATATTAGAGAGCGGCCAGTCATTATTCAGTATTGTGGGATCCAAGGATGGAGGAATAGAAAAGGTCATACTATTGCCTCCTTTAAGCATACTGATGAAGTCTGAATAGTGCTTGAATTTATGAGAGGCTGAAGCATTTGAAAGGTAGTTACTACTTAGAATGGAATATTAGAGACTGGCCAGCAATTATTCAATATTGCGGCATCCAAGGAGGGTTTTTTCAATGGGGGTCTAATTCATGTCTCCTTCATGCATCTGAAGAGGTCTTTCCTTTGACTATGTGGCTTTGCATTGAAAACAAGACCATCCAAACCATTTAGTTCTATGCACAGCTGAGCATCACACTGGCTGAAACATGTCCGATAAATGTCTTGCTGTTTTTCCTGACACGGCACATGTGATGAATGGGGAAATCCGAGATGCTTTTATCAGTATCTGATATTACACAATGGACATTGTTACATGACAACTGTTGGAGAAGCATATTACCAACAAACGAACTCGTCTTCAGAGAAGGCAGTGACACACCTGAAGGACTTTATTGTATTGTATTTTCTAATCCACACCGGTTGCAGGATAAAGCTAGCTGTCAATGTTTAATGAATGTTTCAACCACATGTTTTAAATTATGAATGGGGGACTATAGATGCCACATCAAATATGCAGAACATTTTCTGCTGTTTGCTAATCTTACGCTATTACAGTTTGAAAAGCTGTTAATAGCAACAAGACAAGAGATCTAAGTTCCTAAGCATGTTCAGGAGGCTCTTTCCAATTAAAGAAGGGCAGTTTTCAAATAAGAGGAAATGCAATTATATCAGCTGCTGATGTATTACAATTGCTTAATAGGCCATTCATTATAAACTGCTTGCTGATATGAATAACCACATACTATAAACACTACATTTTAACTGAGCCGAAAAATAGACACTCTGGGTGTTATGTCCTGTTCAAGTATTCCCTTTACTGAAATCTCCTTTTTTTTTTTTTACAGGAAGGAAATATTGTTTTCTTTTTCCCAAGACTTTCCTTTAACAAACATGCACCATTTTCAGAGGACTGGGAATGGACTTGAAAGTTCTGTTGCAAGAATATATGAAAATGCAGATTTTATTTATTTATTTATTTTTCACTTGTCCACATAGAGGTGGACACATAATGGCTGCCCCGTGTCCTTTCTGCCATCAGAGGGCCTCTCTTTTAAAGTCAATGTAAAATGCACTTTCCCAGCACTACTCCCCATCCTGAGTAGAGATGGCAGTTCATACTGGTTCTTCTTCAGACTCACAGGTGTTCCATGAACATCCTGGCTACCCTCCCCTCCTCCTCTGCTTCCCTGCCCCACCTCCTCCTCTGAAAGCATGCCCTCCGGAGGAGGCAAGGAAAAGATGCTGGGGTGCCCACAGAACACCTGTACATCAAAAGAACAAACCATTACAAACCACCAAAACAGTATCTCACAGCCATCTCTCAATCGAGAGATTAAAGCTGACTAAAGAAAAGGGTTTCTCTTTTTCCTCGGGGAGTCTAAATTAGTGGTGGGTGAGAGATTGTTTGGATTTGCATTTTAGCAGGAAAGCAGGCAGTTCACACTTCCTGAGACTCAACACATCTCAGTAGCAAAAAAAATTATACTTCTCCAAAGCCAGGATGCATTTTGATCTCAAACAAATAAGAGAAAATACTTTTTCACCCAGAGGATCACTGGTCTATGGAACTCCCTGCCAGAAGAAGGGGTGACAGCTGTCAGCCTTGACAGCTATAAGAAAGGATTGGACAAGTTCACGGAGGACAAGGGTAACAATGGCTACCATTATGAATGCCTAAGGACAACCTCCAGGTTGGAGAGAGAGGCAGGATATCTCTAAATGCCAGTTGCAGGGAATAGTAAGCAGGTGAAGACATCTACTTGGGAATACCCTAAAACAAATGGTGAGCCGCTTTGTGAGACAGAATGCTGGACTGGATGGGCTGTAGCCTGTTCCAGCAAGGCTGTTCTTCTGTTCTTCTGTGAGAAGGAGTTGTTCATTTGAACTGCGTACTGAAAGAAGGTACACATCAGAAAATGAGGAAAAAGGCTCACTTCTCTCCATGGAAAAGTCTACTCTGAAATGCATACATTTTTGAAGTGTATAGGAATAAAGCATACATTTTGGGGGAGAATGTGTGTGGATTGGAAATACACACACATATCTCTGAGGGAGGAAAGAGGAGTCATGCTCTGATGTGGGCAAAGCTGGATTGAGCTTGTTGATGGGCAACCAAGAACTTTGAGAAGCTCAAACTTGACAGATTCACCCACTCTTGTTCTAAAATTAACTCGTAGTGCACTTTGCCAGTGCCATGAGATTGTCTACTGCTTTTGTCTAACTCTCAGGAAGTTGCTTGAGCTCAGGAAATAACATCCACAGTAAACTGGGGTGAAGACCAAGGAAGTTCTGGAGCCTCCCAGTAAAAAAGGCTGTCTGATTTCTACCAAACATTCATATTAAGGGTTAGAGATAGGCACAGAATGAACATTTTTTCATTTCCGTGACCGATTGTCGTTTCCGTTACGTAACGAAATGACAAATGAAAATTGTGATGAAAATGCAACGAAACGAACAGAACCACGAAAATTGTGGTCATTACGTTTCGTTTCCGTTAATGGTGACGTGCAATGGAATGAGCTGTTTTAAATGTTAAAAAATGCCCTGGACATCCGTAAAAACGCAGCGATAATTATTTATATTGTCTAATAATACCTACCAGGGGGGTTGGGGTCCTTAAAACGTTTGTTTTTGTCTTCTCCCATCGTGATGTATTTTTCTTTTCCCTATAAAATGGATGTCACACCAGCCACAAAATGGAGGCAAGCCATGTGATGGGATCATGTTCAACCAATAGCATGCCCAGGTTGCAGGCTGGGTGGGCAGGTCTGGCAGCCACAGAGGGCATAAAAAGCTCTGGCAGCCCCCGTCCTCCTTGCAGTCTCTGGTGGGAGTTAGGGTGGGATTGCTGTCTCTGCGACTCTAGCTTCAGTCCTGCAGCCTCCCTGTGTGTGTGCGTGCTGCGTACCTCTCGATGAGTACCCTCCCTTGCCCCGCAGTGCAGTCACTCTGTGGCTGCCTTGCACCCTGGGCAACGCGCCGCTGCCTTTGCAGCCTCCCTGCATACCTAGTCTATACTGTGTCTCTGCCAGCATCCATTTTTAGTGTTTTCCCTCTGGTCTGGGGTGTTGGGGGATTCCTGCGCACGGAAATGCTTTAAAAATCGCGCAAAAAGCGGGTAGAAACGACAAACGAAAAAATGAAAAATGGTAACGAAATTTTTCAAAAATTTCACGACAAATGGAAACAAACCGAAACAGACCTCTCAACGACAAATGAAAAACCGAAACACCATTTTTTTGTTTCGTGCCCATCTCTACTAAGGGTGCTTGAGAAAATGTTTGCACCTGAACATACATAATCACCAGATTGGGTACTTCTCTAAATACCTCAACACAGTTCTTGGCAATTTAAACCTATAAACATGCACTTTTAGAGCTACATCTGGAAAGGAAAACAACTATTCAAACATATGCTTAATAAGTAATTTTGGCTGAGGGTTTTTTAAATCACATATTGATGACTCTCACTGGACTTACGGGTTAAGTGCATGTGGAAGTGGCATGGGGTAAAGACAGAGAGATCTATCTTCCTCCATCAGAATTCAATTCCAAGTAAAGCAAAGCCATTCCTTGACCATTCCTTCTAAAGCTAAAGCTTCTAATTCAAAGACAGCTTACATGAGATCTCATCCCCATGTTGATCTCCTCACCACAAAGTGGGAGATCCAAACTCCTTTCACAAAGGAGCCCTTTCCCATAACATCTGGACATGTGGACAGTGAGGAAATGTATCTACTGCTAGTCTTCTGTAGTGGACTTTAGCAGCCAGGGACTAGCCCAGACAGCCCCCCAAACCCTCCCATTTGTTGTAGGTGCAAATAGGCATGTGTGGCAGATCACTAGAGCCACTCTTCTGAGATTTCCAAGGGGCCAACCATGTGAGTTTGAAGCTGCAAAACCAGATATCAACCATGTAGCCCCTTTAAGATAGTTACGTTTTATTTGGCCGATGTTTTTGTGGAGACTAGTTCAGTTCTTCAGATGGAGAAAATAAGGGGCTACAAGCCACTTTGTCAACCCCCCCCCCCCCGATTGTGGCATTGGATAAGCATGGAGATGACATCTCAAGGGAGCAGATATATCTTCGTTGTGATGATCCAAGGGTCATGTTGTAATTTTTGTAACCACTGTGTTCCAATTTGTTGGCCGGTCAATCCTGGCCTTTGGGCAAGTGGGATGGAGCTCATGGGACAACATTTGGAGGGACCCACATTCCCACCTTCATTTAAATAAAAGTCTTTGCACTGAAACTCACCTGCAATACAGCTCATAGAAGACACGGACCCTCGAGTTGTAGTTCCCTGCCTGGTGTTCTTGGACTGCAATCTCCAGAAGCCTTCACCATCAACTGGCCTGGGCAGTGTTTCTGGGAGTTGCAGTCCAAGAACAATTGGGTTACACAAGGTTGGAGACCATTGACCTAGAAGGTAACAGCATTTGTTTTGTTAAGGAAAACATACAAGTACGAGTACACCTAGGAGGGAAGAAATATTGTTGTGATTTGTACCCAACATCTCCTGTAATACCTCCTATAGCTCAAAGCTCCACTGGATCAGCAGCTTAGCAACATCTTATTTTTTTCTTCCTTTTTTATGTTTCCACCATCCTATATCTTTGTTCTTTAAAAGAACTGCAGGGTGCTTTGGGGGAGGAGGTATCAAGCCTCTATGTTTCTGCGGGTTACCTTTCATGAAAAGAAAAAGGAGAAAAAACCTCTAGTAGGTGGCTATAAGTTACAGAAATGTATTGAAGAGAGACTCTGATGGTGAGGGTCAAGCTTGTTTTCTGCAAATTTATGATTTAGTGGCACAGTGGGAACCTGATCTGGCGTACACACATGAGACTTCCTGTTGCTTACATGAAGAGCAGGAGTCACGAGCCATCAAATCATGTTTCTGGGATCACTGCAAAACTAAAACAAAGGCTGCCTGCATGTTAGCTTTGTACTTCTGAGCAGATGTGTAGGTTGCCTAGACAAAGTTTATTTTCTTCCTTCCCAACGGCAAGGCCCCAATGGACGAGAAGGAGAAGCAGAAAGCAATATCCAAGTAGCCTCAGGTGGGCATTTCCAGTCCCAAGGGAACCCTTTGTCTACCGTGACTCCTTGACAGGGGTTGTATTTGATGATCCATTGGGTCCCTTCCAGCTCTGGAGTTCTAAGGTGGTGGTGGTGGTGGTGGTGGTGGTGGTGATGATGATGATGATGATGATGATGATGATGATGATGATGGACTTGTCTGCTTCTGAGCAACCCACAGATAGCTACTGCAGAACTGACCATCCTGCTGCATAGATGTCTGTGAGAGGGCTTTTTATTGTTTCAAATGGACTGAACACTTTGTGAAACAACTACCATGCCCCCAAAGTTGTAGATTACAAGAACAATAGTTAAAGGAAGCAATCTATCTTGACTGCCATTACCAGTCTGCTCCACCTCAGTGGAGAGTATGCTGTTCGTCCTAGGTCATTTGACTCTAGCCCCTGTCATCTCTGAGGATTGGGCATGTTTGGCCAGATCTGAGGGAAATGTGGTAGGAAAGCATCTCAGAGGCACCTCTGCTCTGCATCTAGGACAGTGGTTCTTTACCCTGGATCCCCGGATGTTAATCATCTTAGCACTACAGAGCTGGAAGGGGCCCTATAGATCATCAAATTCAGCTTCTTTCAAGGAGGCACAGTGGAGATTGGGCATGTCATATTTTCCGACTTTCAAAATTCAAAAAGAAGGGGTGCTAAAAAGTTGCAGCTAGAAAGGAGAATTTCAAAAATGTATTTGCTATATTGAGATAATTTGGTTTAGCTTGGTAAATGAGCATCGAATAATGGCATTTTTTCATTTTAATGTAATTTCTGATTATGCCGTTGTATTTTAGAAATGATATGCTGTTTATGAAAATATCTATGTGAACTTATCTTTTAAAAGGTGATTTCTTTCATTGGAACTAGAGACAGGCACAAAACAAATTTTTAATTTGTTTTGTTATTTGTTACAAAATGAATAATGAACCAAGCGATCAATGAAAAATGAAACATTCATTTCATTTTTCATTCCTGGCACTTACCTTGTCCTGACGAGTGGAGTCCTCTAGGAGTTCCCATTCTCTTCTGCTGGAACTCCTGGCCCTGGGTGCTAGGAAGCAAGCACCTCTCAGCTGTGTGTGTGGGGGGGAGAGCCCTGGCATCGAGACTTTAAAAATAAAAAAACAAAAAAACAAGCACGACCCGGCCCAGGAGCTGCATGGTCAGCACAATAAAATAAATAAATAAATAAATAAATAAATAAAATATAAACAGCACTGACCCAGCCCTAGGGGCCACATGGTAGGCACTGGAAAATGTAAAAAATAAATTAAAAATTTGAAAAATGGTGCCCGCAAATGGGGTACAGGGAAGCAGAAAATGCTGGCTCCAAGCTAATGCCTCTCAGCTGTGAAAAAAAGCCCCCAGCATCGGGAACTTAAAAAAAAAATCAAAAATAAACAAAAAAAAGTGCTGACCTGGCCTGGGAGCTGCATGGTCAGCACAATAAATTAAAGAAAATAAATAAATAAATAAAAACAGTGCTGACCCAGCCCTGGGGTCCACATGGTTGACACTGGAAAATGTAATAAATAAATAAATAAATAATGGCACCCACAAATGGGGCGCAGGGAAGCGAGAGGTGCTGGCTTGGCCCACAAGTCAGCATTTATTTAATTTATTTAATTTCAGCTGTGAAAAAAGATTTCAAGATTTGTAAAATAATAATAATAATCCTCTAAATGATACACCATGGTGAGGAATTAAACTTCCAACTTCTTGGCCCAGAGGCAGAGATCTAAGCCCCTGAGCGAACCAGCAATTTTTGGACTACAACTCCCAGAAATCCTGGCTTCTGAGAGTTTCAGTCCAAGAACATCTGAGAACCCAAAGTTGAGAACCACTAATCCGGAAAACCAGTTTGAAGATCTAATACTGTTAGGATAATTAAAACCTCACATGGCCCCTAGTAGTTTAGTATCCTTTGGAGGGAAGAATCTGTGTCCCTTCAGATACTGATGAACTACTATTTCCGTCATATCTCACTCTTAGCCAGGAAGGCTAGGGTTGATGGGAATTGGTGTCAAACAATCTCTAAAGAACCAATACAGCAGGAAACGGACTCTGATTGGAAAGAAAGCCATATAGTGGCTTGCTTGGGAGTCTACATAAAGCAACCCCAGCCAATATAACTCAAATCCTAAAGGTAAAGGGGAAATTATTCTTCGCTGCTATAACAGAGGTTGGCCCACAAGTCAGCATAAAATGAGTATTAGGTTTCCCTTTCCTCTGGAGAAAATTGGGACCCGGGGAATCCAATGCAACAACAGAAGCAGAGATACCAAGGGATCGGCTTGGCTTCTTCCCAATGGAAACCGCTGAGGCAGAGCTTTTGACGGCATTCATTTTCTGCAGCAGTGGAATACTTTCAAATTTGGAAGCTATTTGTAAACTTCTGGGAGACAAAATTAATTATTCTGTCCCAGGCTAAGGCACAACAACATTCAGGCAGCATGCTGTATTGCTTTCCCCATCGTGCTCTGGAACATCTGTTCTCCAACTGTTAAAATCCAAATGCAATTAATATCAGAGACCATATATCATTGGTTTGCTATGGCTGCAATTCTTTGATTCCTCCAAAATCTCCTGTTTGGGTGGTGGTGGGGTGGTGGTGGGGAGAGACTCCTTCTGCAAAGCTTTGTTCTATGTCATTCTTAGATAGTAATTCAACAAGGCTTATGTCCAAGTTTAGGCACACAGATTCAAGAGCTGTATTTCACAGTCAATAGCAGCTCCATTGCTACCTAGTCCATCTTTCTGCTAGTAGTCCACTTTTCTGCTGTAAACTGGGACCATGTACAGATCAGCACATTTTGCAGGTTCATGAAGTTTCATACGCACAGCACCACAGGTGCCACATGTCCCCTTCCCCACCAATGACCCATTCACCAGTCAGACAACACTCCTCTCCACTTCCTCTGAAGCTCTTCAACCAATCACCAATAGGAATCTGGGTTTGCCTGTCCTGCTTCCTTGTTTCAGTGGACACTGAGCAAAGGAGGTGGGGTATGAAAACCTATGCTCCAACCAGAGACTTGTCAAACAGGTGAAGAGAAGGAGGAGAGGAGCACACACCTGCTGGTGAGTGGGGATCCAGCTGGGGAGGCAGGGGAAGGGAATATGTAGCACTGGTGGTGCCTTGCAGAGGTACTGGTAAGACCCTCTAAACTAGGTGCTTAGGGGGTCTGGGAGTTGAGTCATGGCTACTGGACTTCTTTTTTGAGAGATAGAAACGTTTCGCTGTTCATCCAAACAGCTTCATCGGTCTGAATACAGCTAGTGCAAGAGACCTTCTTATAGTCAGCTTGACCTCTTGTCCCCTTGTCTGATTGGCTCATAAGATGAACAAAGCCTGAATAGGCTCGTTAGGGAGACATTAGTGTCCATGGCCTTAAGGTAAACAATGGCCTAAGGTGCTGAAACCCATCAAGAATGGGTCGTTAGCTGTGACCTGGTGGTGAAGGCTCCTTGATTTGCCTGGGTACTGTGGAAAGTACAGCCTGATAAGTAGCAGCTAGACTATGCCGGAGCCCCCCACCTCTGTTGAGGGAGGGATTTTCAATGCTAACATGAATGGCTTCCCTTACTCCTCTCTCAAACCACCTCTCTTCTTCGTCTAATATGTGTACATCCTCATCTTTGAAAGAGTGGCCTTTTTCCTTCAAATGGAGGTGTACTGCTGATTCTGGTCCTGAGCTGTTACCTCTCCTTTGTTGGGAAAACGTAAGTGGTTCTTGTAGTCTGCTAGGGGTGCTTAGGGGGTATTTAATTCAGACATCTGAAGCCAAATCTTCACCAAACTTGGAGAGATAGTAGAGGAAAGCCAGTGATGTTCCCTTCCTAACAAAAGAAGCCTTTGTCTTTCTTCCGTTCTTATGCCCAAAGAGCAAATCTAATATAATAAGCAAAGAAGGGACTAATGAGACATTAAAGACCACAGTATCCACTGCTCATGTTTCCTTGTTATTAAGATTAGACATGCCCTGCTGATAATAAGGACCTTCCTTCTGCTCAGGGTCAGAGGGAAATTCTTCCTCTTGTTGGAAGGTGCCTGGCCATTTCCCTGAGCAATCCATCAGTAGCTCCTGGTTCCTTCCATATTTCATGGGGCAAACATCAGGGAGTAGAAGGATTTTATGCTCCTCATAATTGAGTTCTTGACCCCCACAAATCCTACTTCCGCTAATATTGGTCAATACTAATATAAAAGGTGCCATTGCCTCCATGATGTGTTTATATCTGCTGCTGACCCTCTGTGATATCCTATTACCCTTTGACAATCAAAACAATCCCTCTAACTCAATTATTTAAGAGATCCAAGGGAAGGGGGGTGGCTATAAATGTGCCAACGAAAAAGCCTGTAATGCAAAAGAGTTCTTGGTGTTTTGCAGCCATTTGCAGTTCCACTCCAGCAGAGCATTTGCTTAGGAATTAAAGGTTTCTTACATTTTCCCCTGTTGGGACTTCCTTCAGTTTAGAAATGTAATTTTTAAGAAGCCAATCATGTGTTGACCGATGACTTTCAGCATATCTTCCAAGCATTTTTTATTTTAAAAAAAACAAGTTCATTAACCGTATCCTGTACAGTTCCAGACTCGGCAGTTAATTTGAACCGAAGCAGGGTAAGGGAATTAGGGAGGGGAAAATCTGTCAGGTTCATGTTCTTCTGCATTTAATTCACACACACACACACACACACACACACACACACAGAGAGAGAGAGAGAGAGAGAGAGAGAGAGAGAGAGAGACAGAGACAGAGACAGAGACAGAGACAGAGACAGAGACAGAGACAGAGAGATTTGATTTCTTTCCATCTTGAACATAACTAGAGATGGACACGAAACACCCAAATGGTGCATTGTTTCATTTTTCGTTTTCATTTTTTTCATTTTGTTTCATTTCATATGAAATGATTTTCTTAAAAAATTGTTTAATTTTCATTTTGTTGTTCTTTTTTTTGCAACTGTTGGGGCCCTGCTGGCTGGTTGGTGCTTTTTTTTTTTTTTTTTACTAGCATCGACCACCTGGAGCTTGGGGCCCTGCAGGTCAGCATATTTTTTTTACTAACACCGACCACCTGGAGCCCAGAGCCCTGACAGTCGGTGCTTTTTTTTACTAGTGCAGAACAGTTGGCACATGGGGCCCTGCTGGTTGGCATGTTTTTCCTCACCCAAGTGCCAATCAGCTGGTGTGTGGGGCTTTGGGTGGCAAAAAAGTTGAAATCCCGCACTTTCAATACTCCTGATCGGGTGGGGAAACAGTGGAATTGTTAAACATTTTTTTTGCCACCCAAAGCCCTGCACACCTGCTGATTGGCGCTTGGAGCGGCAAAAAAAAGTTTTAAAAGCCCACATTTTCCTCCACCTCACCACGCACTTTGGGGGCAACCGTGGGCTTTCCCTCATAAGAAAGCATTGCTTCAATGCATTCCTATTAGAAAACAAAAATAAAAGAGAATGGAATGAAAATTTCCATTTCGTTTATTTCATTTTTCTTTAATGGGCCATTTTGTTTTTCATTTTGTTAGGGAATGAAACAAAGATAACATTTATAAATTTCAACAATTTTGTTAAATATCAGCTTTCAACATCAGTGGCCACAACTCGTCGGCTACAACTGGTGGGACCATAAGCCTGAAAAAGTGATGGAAAATGAGCATGCAAAATTACTTTGTGACTTCCGAATACAGACAGACAGGGTCTTGGAGCATAATACCCTGGATATTGTGATTGTAGAGAAGAAAAAAGTGTGGATCATTGATATTGCTATACCAGGTAATAGCAGAGTCACCGAGAAACAACTTGAAAAAATTACCCAATATCGCGATCTGAAAATTGAATGTCAGAGACTCTGGCATAAACTGGTACAGGTTGTCCCAGTGGTTATAGGCACACTGAGTGCCGTGGCTAAAGAGCTAAGCAAGTATTTAGAAGAAATTGGAGTTGACAAAGTCACCATCAGTCAGCTGCAGAAAGCCACCTTACTGGGATCTGATCGCATAATTCACCGATACATCACATAGTCCTAAATAGACATGGGCACAACTCAGCGAAATAGTCATTTCCATTTTCGGTTATCATTTCCGTTATGTAACGGAAACAGTAACGATAATTAAGCCGTCAGAACTCGAACTCGAACTGAAAAAAGAAAAAATGTTCATTTCCGTTTGGCATCGCGGCGATCGCGCGATGTGAAGCACAGAAAAAGTTTTTAAAAGTTTTTTTTTAAAAAAAACCGACTCCCGGCCAAAAAAGCAGGCAAAAATATGCCTGCCTGAGGCTTTGCCACCTACCAGAGGGGTGGTTTCTGGGGGGTCCCCGGCCTTTCCCCCCCTCTTCACCTGTCCTGGGCTGCTTGCACCAGGCTGGGGGGGGTCATCCTCGTCGTCTCGCCATGCCATGTGGTGGTGGGGGGATCCAAAACGGCGACCACAATTTTTCTTTTGAAATTGTAGTAAAAAAAAAACACCAAATCACCACAGAAACATGTGAAATTTGTTTATTTTAAATGCCTGAATTTTAATAGTAGCAGCAGTGGGTTTTTTATAGCAATAAAACGTCACATTGATTTTATTTTATTTTATTTTATTTTTAATTTTTTTAGACCTGCCCATTTGGGCTGGGCATGGGATGGGACCATGCAAATTTTTGAACCATTCCACCAATGGCATCACCAGGTTTTTGACTGACACTTCTGGATGTCTCGGAGGGCATAAAAAGCCGAGGCACCTTCCAGAAATCGCAGTCGGGTGTATGGATGTGGTTGAGGGAGGAGGGCTGGCTGCTGGTGCTGGTGTGATCCGATCGAGATTGAGGAGGGAGGCTGGGAGGCTTTAGGATTTAAGTTAGGCAGGCAGGGAGGGAATTGAATTTAGAAAATAATTTCTTTGATTTCCTGCAGCTTTGTCTGCTGAAGGGAATAGCAGTTTATTCTTTATTTCTTCTCTGGCAGTTTGAGGATTTTTTTCTGATATTGGATAAAGGGGGAGGTTCGACTGGGAGTGGGAGGTGTGGATTTATTTTAAAAATATATTATATACTACCATTTATTTTCTATTTTCCCAACTTCAATTTGCTTGCACACACACACATTTGGGGTGCAAGCCAAGAACAGAACCTCTACCCTAAGTGATATCTTAACTGCCCACTCACCCGTCCGACCACACCTCTACCCGCCTGCGGCCCGCGCCGCCACCCACCCGTCGCCGCCACCCACCCATGGCCGCCACCCACGCATGGCCCCCGCCACCGGCATCCACCCGCACCTCCACCCGCCGCCCTCCCCCCGCCCCGCCCGCCGCCTAGGGCGCAAAAACACCTAGCGCCGGCCCTGATTGTGGGACGCCCGTATGCTCTGAGAAGTCAAATCGCGGTGGAAACGACAAACGACAAACGACAAACAAAATGACAAATTTTTGAAAAATTTCACAAAAAATGGAAACGACCTGAAACGGTCCCGTTCCGACAAACAAAAACTCGAAACGTCATTTTTTCTGGTCGTGCCCATGTCTAGTCCTAAATGCTTGGGAAGCGTTTGACTAGTGATTTATATTGTCTGCTGCGTTGTGGTGGTGGTGGTGGTGGTGATGATGATGATGATGATGATGATGAAAAATAAATAAATAAATAAATAAATAAATAAATAAATAAATAAATAAATAATGACTTGAAGAAAAAGATGAATCTGGGTCAAGGAATATTCTAAGGAACACCATACCAGAATTACTGCATGCTAAATAAGGCATCTGCCAGGTAAAACTATTTGGCTTTGATTTGATTTCAATTGACTGCTCCAGGTTATTTAACTAAATTCCTAATCCCAACTCTGTTAGGGGCAGCCATGCTTCCTGGGCAAACGTTCCTCCCCCAGCTAAAATGAAACTCTTTGAGTTTCAAAAATCCAAGAAGGAGGGGAACCTCTCTCTTTTAAGAGATGGGTCATACATCTCAAACTGATAGCTGAGGAGCAGTTTGAAATCAACATGCATAATGATGCTATTTCCATCTAAGATGCTAGCCTGGCTGGACAAAAAAAGAAAAGTGTTTAAGGATTTCCTAAAAGTTTCTAGCAATGGAGTTAGTTGAACCTTGGGCAACAATTCATTCCAGAATAACAGAGCTACGTCTGGAAGGCATCATGTCATCTCAATTGTAAATGTTTAGGACTTTTTAATTATTGAGGCTTGACCCTTAGGCCCACATGGGATATAAGAAGTACAACATTACTACAACTACAACTATGATTACGACTACTTCAACTAAGTTACTACAATCCTAAAGACCCAAGGTTATTCAGAATAATATTTTAGCTGCAGGCTACACATTCCCCCTCCCCCACCAAGCTGGGTACTCATTCTATTGACCTCGGAAGGATGGAAGGCTGAGTCGACCATGAACCTTCTACTTGGGATTGAACCCAAGGTCTTGAGCACAGTTTTATCTGCAGTACAAGCATTTAATCACTGCGCCACGGGGCTCCTTAAAAAAAACCTTCTGGCCAGTACAAGAAAAGCTCACTTTACTTTAGCTAAAATAAATTAATTCCACCCATGCATCATGTGCCCAAGAATGTATAAATCAATTTAAATAATGCTTGAATTGACATAACTGCAGTTATTGCCAGTGGAATTGTGCTTTCACTCCACAATAAGACTTCCAGTCTACTCAATTCAGCCCGGATTTACTGCAAGTCTCCATTCTGGTCCTCTTTGATTCTTGCTTCTTTTCTCCACTTCCATTTTCCAACTTTTCTTTAATACCTTGTTCTCACTGTTAATCATTTTGCCAAGCAAAAAGGGTAGAGTATGGCACATTTTATTATTACTCCCATTTTCTATGGTTTCCTTCCCCAATTAAATGTCAAATTCCTGGGCTTGTGCCAATTTAGAGGAGCCTCTAAAATGAAAAGCACCCACTTTACAATCCTCAGCCAATGTAGGCAATTGCTGAAAGTGTCATTTCTATACACAAACACATGTATCCTTTACCAAAGAAATTGGAACAAAATTCCCAACCTTGCTTTCTAAATCTTATTCAGAACTAATTTCAGGTGCTTCTGAAAGCTCTTCAAATAAGCCTGCCTATTTTTGCATGCAGAAAGACTGAGGAAAATAGTGTCTTGAATTGAACACCTTACATTTACCTGTATATCATTTATTGGATCAAAATGAGATTGAACATAAAAGGGTACCTTATACCTGAGATGTGGAAACCTCTCATCTTGAGAGGGGCTTTTTATTTCAGAAGTGGTCAGCTTCCAAAATGAAATGCGAGAGCCCAGCTGGCATTCGGAACCGGAGGAATGCAATCAACCAATCCCTTACCTTGCATGGGGCTAAACTCCAATGAAGAAGAAGCCTCCAACATCATTTTTCCTTCTCCCTAGTGCTGACCAATCTGACAGGGAGGCAGGATGATACATTTCCCTGCGCAGTTCCTGATTAGCCAGTGCCAGGGAGAAGGAAAGATGACATCGGAGGCTTCTTCCTCATTGGAGTTTAGCCCCGTGCAAACCCAGTGCAAGGTAAGGGATTGGCTGATTGTATCCTCTGGTTCCAAACACTAGCTGCGCTCCTGTATTCCATTTTGGAAGCTGACCACTTCTGGAAAAAAAAGCCTCTCTCTCATCCCTTTTAAAGGTGTTTCTTTAAATCAGTGATTCCCAACCTTGGGTGCCCAGATGTTCTTAGACTGCAATTCCCTTACCACCAGCTGTGCTGGCTAGAGCTTCTAGGAAATGCAGTCCCAGAACATCTGGAGACCCAAAGTTGGGAACCTATCACTCTAAATCCAACCTACAATTTCATCTCACTCACTCAGTAGAAGAGATCTTGTCTTCCAAGCCGTTGGGTAGGCATTTTTCCTATTGTGTGCATTTATTTATGTAATTTTATACAATATAGACATTGATCCCCATTGGCTACAAACTGTATGTGCCTATTTATTCCTCAGCTGCATGTGTTCTAGCCATTTGAAAATGTGTGTAGTGTTTCAAACTAATTTTTCTTCTGCAACCTTGTGAACGTGTGGATTTTTCAGACAAGGTGCATTATGTCTTGATGCGGGGTTTTATGGGAGGAAGAAAAAGAATAGACCTGTTGAAACTGTCAAAAACCACTGAGATATTTTCCATCTCTGTCTCTTACTATGTCATAGTATAAGGTACAGTGGCTGAAAATGGTGAGTCATACTAGAGAAGATCTATGTAATCCATTGGGATTTGGTGGGTCAGCAGGTCTGTAGGTTCCATCAATTCAAATAGCCCTGCTGTAGTGGTTGTGTGTGTGTGTGTGTGTGTGTGTGTGTGTGTGTGTGTGTGTGTGTGTGTGTGTGTGTGGTGTCATTGCAGTTGTGACTGACCCTTAGTAGCCTAAGTTGCAGTTAATGTAAGGCCATTTGAATAATTGGAACATATGGAGGAGTTGATTCAGTAATGGGACTACTCTATTGAGACTTATTACACATACAGTACTAAAACCAGGATTGCACATAGTATATACTAAGTATGCCTCATTTCTGTATATGTGACTAGCAAAACTTCTCCAGATATTCAGCCAGGAGTCTTTTCCCAGCCTTATGGGAGAAGATGAGGTTATTTTGCATGCTAAACCTGTCCTCTACCACCAAGCTAAATTAGCTGGAGCAGAGAGCAGGATAGAGCACAATGTCTAACTGAATGCAGAGTCTGATGAAAATGGGTGCATCTTCATTTGGAAGTGTATATGCTATTCTTAACATTGTTAATGAAAAGAGCACCTGCACTCTGATGCTACGTGCAGGTTTTTAAATTGCTTATTACACAGAAAGCTCACCTTGGTCCAAATTTGTGGGTTTTGCACCTGTGTGTTTTACTCTGTTACTGAATGAAGGAATGAAGGAATGAATAGGTTTTATGATTAAACCATAGGTCGTCACAATAACAAAGCCATAAAAGAACAAATACAATACAATACAAGCACGACATACATGAATAAAAGTCTATTGTTAGACTTAACCCAGTGGCCAAGGCAGCAGCTCATTCAGAGGGTGGGGTGCTATCCGGGATTGCTGTGCTAGTGATCTCCTGACTTAGAGCTTGGTAAACTACATTTTAAAGAATTAAGTCAGTTCCTGTTGACAGTTTGAAACTATATTCCCAGTGTGATGTAGTGGGAAAAGTGATGGATTTGGATTTGGGAGAACAGGGTTCAATTCCCCACTGGACCATGGAAATTCACTGGGGAAGTGGAACTGGTAAAAACCACTCCTTAAATATCTCACACTCACTTACCTTGAAAGTCCTGCTACAGTTACTAGAAGTTGGTTGTGATTTGATGGTGTAGAACAGACATGTCCAAACTTCGGCTCTCCTGATGTTTTGGACCATAACTCCCAGAATTCTAAGTTTAGATTGCCAACGGCAAAGGACTGTGGGGGTTGCGGTCCAAAACATCTGGAGGGCCAAAGTTTGGACATGCCTGGTGTGGAACTAGAGAGAGAGAGAGAGAGAGAGAGAGAGAGAGAGAGAGAGAGAGAATTTGATATCCCCACCCCATTTAGTTATTCTTATATTCACAAATTTTAAAAGTGACACAGGACTTTCTTATTTCTCAACCAGTAATGACATTGGTTATGTTTCAAAATAAAAATCATAGAACTGAACCCAACTCTAAGTCCCCCCCGACCCTTTGGTTCCTGAATTTAAACAGAGCACAGCTGAGGAATTAAAGCTGAGGAAGAGCCAGGGAATGAACAACCAGGACAAGTGAACAGGGGAGCAAACAGGAGTTCCTTGGGGGAGTTCAATGGGAGAGGTCAAGGGGAAGGCCCCTAATGAATTTTTAACAAATTTGTATTTTTTTAAAAGAAGGAAAATGTAAGTGCCAAGGAAGAACATAAAAGCCAAGCTTCCAGATACTACCTGCCACGTCCCTTACAAAGAGGGTTCACACAAACCTCTCAATAATCTCCAACATGCTGTCGGACAGCCACCAGTGGGGTGGGGGCAATCCAGTGTTTTTTGCACTGAGTGACGTATGTATGATTATTTGTCACTCGGGCAAAAGTCATAGGTGTGCCCTTGCTGCAAGGAGCTCCAAGAGCTCCGTTGATCCCTTGGTTGCGGACCTGGAGAAACAGAGGCAGGAAGAGAGGTACCATAGTGAGACTTCCAGGAACCTTCAGGCATCGTTCCACCCACAGGCAGGCAGCTCTGCTGCTGCTCAGAGTGGAAGTCCCCAGGCTGGAGGACATCCTTCTGAATAAGAGGGAAACCATCCCTTAGTGGGGACCATTCTTCAGGCGATGAGCCAGTAAGCAGTCACACTGAAAATACTCCTCAAGGGGAGGTGGGAAGGGGGCTTCAATTGTCGGGAACATAGAGGAGGGGGTCTGTGAATGATGTGAGGACCGCACGGTGACTTGCCTGTCTGGTGAGAAGGTTATGGACATCACCTCTCATCTGGATAGGCTGTTAGAGAGTGCCAGGGACCAGGTAGCAGTGGTGGTGCACGTCGGCACTAATAAAGTTGGCAAATGTTGCTGCATGGTCCTGGAGGCCAAATTTAGGTTCCTTGGGAGGAAGCTAAAAGTCAGGACCTCAAAGGTAGCATTCTCAAAAGTGCTACCTGTTCCACAAGCAGGACCAGCTAGGCAGGCATTGCTCAGGGGTCTCAATGTGTGGATGAGAAGGTGGTGCCAGAGGGAGGGGTTTACATTAATTAGGCAGTGGGGAAGGTTTTGTGACAAGCCGGGCCTGTACAAGAGGGATGGGCTTCACTTGAACCAAGATGGAACCAAACTGCTGGCACGTAATATTTAAAAAGGTGACAGAGCAGCTCTTAAAATGAATATCAGAGGAACGTTGATATGAACTGAGTGGTATCTGGTCTGGAACACCTCATCACCATGGGATGAGGTTGGTGTGGGTAGAGAACCACAAAGTGATGATATAGAAGGTATTAGGACTGGAAGAATAATGGAATGTGGTAGTTTGTATACTGGCATGAAAAGCTCCAGGAATAAAATAACAAACAAGCAGCCCTTCCTGGGGGACCCACTGTACAGGAGCTTTTTACATAAATGCTCTAAGCCTTCAAGCAAAGATGAGAGACCTTGAACATTTGGTGGCTAGGGATATTGCTATAAAGGCCATAAGAGAAAGCTGGTAGAATGCAGAGAACCAGTGGGATACCACAATTCCAGGCTATGAACACTACAGGAGAGATAAAGGTGGAGTGGCCATATGTCAAAGAAGGGGTAAAATTCAGCAGAATGGAGATTCACAGTGGGTCTGGCTCCATCATAGAATCACTGTGGTTAAACTACCAGGTCCAAGAAGCAATGTGACTGTGTGTGGGGTGTGTGTGCTACCATTCACCAGGTCAAAAACTTGAGAGGGACCTTGAAATGTGGAGGTGTCTAAGAGGGATGGGATAGTAATCATGGAGGACTTCAATTATTCAGTAATTCCAATGTGAATGTAAATAGTAGCAGTGAAAGTGGACATCCTTGCCTAGTTCCTTTCCTAATATTGACATTTTCTTTTGGTTCTCCATTTACTATTATCTTTGCTGTTTGTTCCCTGTACGTTGTCTCAATTACATTAATGAAGTTTGTGCCAAAGACCATTATTTTCAATTGCTGTATCACGAATTTCCAGTTCACATTATGAACTGTTTTATGTGCATTTGGGAATACTAAAGTCATTTGTTTTTCTGATTGTACCTCATATTCTAGGACAGGCCTGCCCAACAGGTAGACTGCGGGCTACCGGTAGCCTGCAAAGGGTTCAAAAGTAGCCCGCTGGCCACCAATAAAAGTGAGGGGATAAGTTCTCCACCCCATCCTCCCCTACCCCAAGAACCACCACTGCCCCAGCAAAGTTCTGGGTCTGCCAGCCCACTGACTCAGCCGAGTGGGGCATGGTCCCCTCCCCCCCCATTGGCCAGATGATTGAGCGGGTGCAAGGGAAGTGTGTGCATGGTCAGCCTTCCCATAGGAATGCATTGAAAATCAATCCATTCCAGAGGGATCGGATTTCAATGCATGCCTATGGGAACCGCTGCTCTACTTAAATTTTTTTTTACTTATGAGCATGTGCTTGGAATTGATAAATTTTGTAAGTAGAGGTATTTGTGTAGTAGCCCTCAGGCACTTTGGGCCAGAAAAAGTAGACCTCGGCCTGTTCAAAGTTGGACAGCCCTGTTCTAGGATATCCATTATTATTCTCAAATTACATCTCAGCTGCCTTCTTAGTAGAAATCCATTTTTGTCTGGGTGAATAAATTTCACTAGGATTTTTTTCTACCTTTCTGCCATAATTGTTGCAAAGATTTTATAGTCTACATTCAATAAATATATCGGCCTATAATTTTTTATTTGTGTCAAATCAGCATCTTCTTTGGGAATTAGTGTAATGTTTGCTTCTAACCAAGTCCTAAGTATTTTAGCCTCAAGCGGTACTTCATTGCAGATTTCTTTCATCAGTGTGCTTATTATATCTTGAAAAATCTTGTAAAAGATGTTGTAACATTCTACAGACAAACCATCCGGTCCTGGAGTTTTATCATATTTTTGTTTTTTAATTGTTTCTGTTATTTTCATCATTGCAGTTCTCTCATTTAGTATAACTTTAAATTTCTCTGGAACCTTGAGTGGCTTTGCTTTTTCCATATACTCTGTTATTTTTCCTATGGGAATTTCTTGTGTATTGTAAGGTTTTTATAGTATTCTGTAACAATTTTTGGATTTTCTCATTTTGGTATTGTATAGCTCTTTCTCATATTTCAGTTTGTTGATCTGCCCCTTTCTCTTTTTTCAATTTATATGATAGCCACCTTCCCAGCTTATTGGCATTTTCAACAAAGTTTTGCTTTGATTTTTTAATTTGTTGAGCTATCTCTTCTGATTTCATTAGGTTAGTTTATGCTTAATCACTCCATTTGACTTTTAAGTATTTTTCCTGTGGAGATTTTTGCAGTTCTAATTCTAGTTTCTTAAATTCCTCTTTCAATTTGGTTTGTTCATATATTTTCTCTTAATATACATATATGTTTTGTATGTTATGGCCAATCACCGGAAAACAACTTTAGCTGTATCCCAGATGATTTGTAAAGAGGTTTCCTTTTCTGTGTTTTCTTTGCAGTAACATTGCATTTCTTTTCTAGCTTACAAGTATTCTTTATCTTCTGAGTTCAAAGTGCATCATCATTTTCTCCTTACTCCTTTCCACATCAAAGTCGTTGGGTTGTGATCTACCCAAATATTTGTTTCTGTCACTACTCCTTGTATTCCTGTCCTTAATTTTGTAGATACCCATATCATATTGATTCTTGACCAGGATTTGTGTCTATTTGAATAGAAGCTAAATTCAGAATTTTGGTGTTTACTTCTTTCCATATATCATGTAGTAGTGGGACCAATGCTTTTCAATCTGTGCATAAATTACCTGGAGACAGGGATAAGCAGTGAGGTAGCCAAGTTTATGGATGACATGAAACTTTTCTGGATGGTGAAGACCAGAGAAGATTGTGAAGAGCTCCAGAAAGATCTCTCCAAACTGAGAGAATGGGTTGCAAAATTGCAAATGTGTTTCCATGTAGGAAAATGTAAAGTAAAACATATTTCAAAACTTTATTTATCAGCTTATGGGTTCTGACTGAAATATCCATGACAGATCAAGAAAGAGATCTTGGTGTGCTGGTGGACAGTTCAAAGAAAGTGTCAACCCAGTGTGTGGCGGTGGTGAAGAAGGTGAATTCCATGTTAGGGACCATTAAAAGGGGGACTGAAAATAAAACAGACAACATTATAATGCCAT
This sequence comes from Phrynocephalus guinanensis, assembly GCA_037367245.1. Taxonomy (NCBI): domain Eukaryota; kingdom Metazoa; phylum Chordata; class Lepidosauria; order Squamata; family Agamidae; genus Phrynocephalus; species Phrynocephalus guinanensis. The sequence goes on from CM074734.1 coordinate 133,751,435, forward strand.
TGTGCAAAACAATAGTGAGGCCACACCTGGAGCATTGCGTACAGTTCTGGTCATCACATCTCAAAAAAGACATAGTGGAACTGGAAAGGGTGCAGAAGAGAGAAACTAAAATGATTACTGGGCTGGGGGACCTCCCTTATAAGGAAAGGCTAAAATATTTGGTGCTCTTTAGTCTGGAAAAAAAAGGTGGCTGAGAGGGATATGACTGAGATGTACAAAATAATGCAGGGCATGAGTAAAATGGATAGAGGGATGTTCTACTCCCCTTCACAAAATACCAGAACTAGGGGGCATCCACTCAAATTGAGGGTTGGGAGAGTAAGAACAGACAAAATAAAATACTTCTTTACCCAATGCATTTTTAGTCTGTGGAACTCCCTGCCAAGGATATGGTGATGGCATCTGGCCTGGATGCCTTTTTCTTTAGGAATCTGTATGACCCACTTTTGAAGGCAGGTTACAAGCCATGATGGGGATGTGTAATATCCAGGCTTAAAAAGAGGGTACTTCAAAGTCCAGATGCAGGGGAGTGGTATCAGGAGACAGATATCTAGTTTCATGCAGTCCCAGAGGCATTTGGTGGGGCCACTGTGAGATACAGGAAACTAGACTAGATGGGGCCTTGGTCTGATCCAGCATTGCTCCTCTTATGTTATTATGTTCTTAAGAACAAAGCCCAGAAATTTTTTTACTACAAATCCCAGATCCCTCCACCACAAACAGCACTTCAATAGAACATACATAGGTTGAAACAAAAAATAGATTTAGTTCTTATAGTTTTTTCATTAGTGAACACAAGACATTGCACAAAGCAGCTCTTGAATCATGGGATAGCTCCCCCTTTGGACACAGTTCAGAGAAGCCACATTAGTTAGGAATAGAGATGGGCACGACTTAGCGGTATTCCTGTTTCCGTTTCCGTTACTCGGTTCCGTTACTCTACGGAAACGGTAACGGGAATTACTCCGCCAGACTTCGAGCTCGAACCGACGAACGAACAATTTTGGTCTGATTTGTCGTGCTCGTTCCTTGCATCGCGCGATCGCGATGCCACGCGGCACAGAAAAAAGTTTTTAAAAGTTAAAAAAACCCGGTTCCCGGCCGAAAAGCAGGCGGAAAAATGCGTGCCGTGCCTCAGGGCACCTACCAGAGGGGTTGTTTCTGGAGGGACCCCATCCCCCGTCCTGGGCTGCTCTGGTGGGACTCGCCGCAGGCTCGCAACCAGCAAAAAGCCCAGTCTTGCTGCCGGCCGCCGCAATTAAAGCGCAAGCAAGCGGCACAGACGGCACAGGAAAAAACTTTTAAACTCTCCCCCCACCCATTCCCGGGCCAAAAAAGCAGGCGGAAAAATGCCTGCTTGACTAAGGGCGCAGGGCACCTACCGGAGGGGTGGTTTCTGGAGGGGGGGTCCCGCCTCCCCCCCGTCCTGGGCAGCCGGACTCGCCATGCCATAATTGCGGGCGGGGGATCCAAATGGGGCGGCGAACGCAATATTGTTTTTGAAATCGTGGTCCAAAAACACACAAGCACAACAGAAACACGCGAAAATTTATAAACTGCCAGATTTTTCACAGTAGCAGTGGGTTTTTTTCTTGCAACAAAATGTCTCTCCTCTCCTCCTCTGTCCTCCATTGATTTTATTTTATTTTATTTTATTTACACCTGCGCAATGATGGGCTGGCCGAGTGGCCAGCCATGTGGGAGTGGACGACCATGCAAATTTTTGGAGCCATCCCACCAATTGCATGGCCACTTGGCCATGGAGACTTCTGGGATGTGCCAAAAAGCCCCCTAAAACCTGCCCTAGCCCCCTAACCCTAACCCTAATCCTTGACTCCAGTCCTTACCCATACGTCACAGACTGTCTTCTTAGTGGGTCAGAGAGGCACCCAGAGGTGCAACCCACTAGCCCACCGTAACCTTACCCGTCACTAGCCTAACCCTAGCCCTTGCACTAACCCACCTTAACCCTAAGCCAGATCTACTTGCATTGCACTACACGCAAGTACAATTCCCTTCTGTGTGAGACATGGTGGTGCGAGAGCCTTAGGCATCACCTATGGCTCTGGGTTCACTGCCATCACTAGTCTCACTGTCTGCAACTGGTATGCATATCCATATGGCTATTGCATACCATATTACAGCAGCAGCAGGTGAGGAGGGGAGACCCCCATGTTGAGGGGTCTCTTGGAGCCTGCTTCCCTTTCCTAGTGGGTGAGGATAGGAGGCACCCACGGGTGCCTCCAGGAGCCCGCTTTCCCTTTATAGCGGGCCAGAGGAGGCACCCACCCCACAGAGGTGCCTCCAGGAGCCCGCTACCCCCCCCAAAAAAACCAGTACTAACGAAAATGAAAAAACGAACCGACTAATTTTTGCGAATTTTCGCGAAAACCGGAAACGACCCGAAACGGAACCGGCCCGACTAACGACAACTCGAATTTTTTTTTTCAAGCAATGTCCTAATAGTTTGTTACTGAAAAGTAACTGATGCTTGGAACTAATTGCTTCCAAGCTGTAGCTGTCTGTATCTTGACTCCTCCCTGCAATCTTAATCTAATTTTTTCATGATGTCTTCTAAGTTCATTTGCTAGTTTAAGAATACGATCCTATGCTTTTTCTACTAGAATGTATGTTGCACCCATTAGGAGAGACCTGGTCTGATCTGATCTGAAGGAGGCCTGAGCATATTTGTTCTCAGCTTTGTGGAAGTATTTCTTCATTTCTGGATGGATGGAGGCTGTAGTTGGGGAAAGCAAACAGCTGTGGTACAGTGTGGGAGTGCTTCATAGAACAATCATAAGTTGAAACATCATCTCAGGATCAGTATTTTTACGCTTTTGGGGTGATAGTTGCAAAGTCTTGGGCAGATGTTGTAAAACAAGGTGTTCCAAAATCACAGTTGAGGACTATTGCAACTAAATGTGGACGTAAAAGAAGTACAGCAAAGAAACCTACAGAACCATCAAAGAAACATATTTCCATATTAAAAATTCCAGTAAGAAAATTCACAGGTCACTTTACTACAGGTCATGCAAATTCTCCTGCTCCAATTGTTGTCGGAAAAGCTCATAGTACAATCAGCTTTGGAAATATGATGACCCTTCAGTGTGTAGCTGAAGCTCCTACAAGCTTCTGTCCTTCCTTCTGTTCTTACCCCAGCATCTGTACACTCTACCATTTGCCTTGCTTTTGCTCTTCCATGAATCCATCCCACATTAGCCAGTGTTGGAGATTAAAATAATTGCCCAAAAAGCAGAAAGTGATGGTGGCAGATATTGCTGCTTTAATCTGTCCAATCAAAGCCCCCACAAAAAGGCAGTCATCCATCCAACAGTCTCACACATGTACTCAGTTCAACATTTAATGAAGACTCAGTGTAGCTAATCTAAATTGTGAGCCATCATGTCAATTCCACATTATCGCAATTTCAGTAAGTGTTTCCTGGACATGAATTATTCTGAAGTTGTTTGCCGCTACCTTCCTCCAGAGGTACTATGGGGCTGCACAGCTTGGCCATGGCCACAGAGGTTGGCTGTTTTCTTGGGAGAAAATTGACACACACACCCAATCCCTAATTCTACAGTCAGATACTCCAGCCAGAAAGGAAGTAAATTCTAGAACATGGCTAGTCTACCAACTGATGGAACACCTTTGCTTTCACATGAATGTGAAATGGCTGGTTAGTTTTGTAGATGACAATATACTGAATAAGTTTTCGGAACAGGCTGTCTCTTTCATTTGAATGGTCAGCTGTCCCTCTGGCCCATCTTGAGTGCTCCCTATTTCTGCTACAGGAAGTGACTCCAAAGCTTTCTTTGGTTGGTGGGTTGTTTTGTTTATCTGTTTGTTTTGCCTTAAATGTTTTTTTTATTTCAAACCAGAACAAACTTATTCATCTAATCTCGAAATGCAGGAAATCCTTGCTCTGCTCAATTTGGACACTTCTTTGAAACTCTAATGACGTACAACCCTAATGCCAACACCAAGAAGCAAGCCTCATGAGCTCAAAGGAGCTTACTTCCAAATAAAGTGGGTATAAATTGCAGAGAGAGATAACTCTGTTCTCTGTTTACCAAAATCAGTTGAAGTGGTACCCGGAAATGTATCCTAAACACATGGAGTTTTTTGCTGCAAAATGAAGGTGGGAATGTATTGGGGGGAGGACATGTCCTGGAAGGAATAAATGAATATAATTAATATAAAAGCTTATGTGGAAAGAGATATCCAAGAAACACATAGCACTTACTCATTTCAATGCCATTTGTAAGCAGATCTGTCAGAATCGTGACATCCTTCCGTAAGACTGTAAAAATCCTTCAGTTAGGATTCAGAAGGTGCCAGACCCACAATCCCTGACCTGGGTCTCATTTTGTTTGAATTTGAGCTGCCACTCAAGTGTCCAGTTCTTTAACCACACTGACTCTATCCCTTCCGATTTATTCTTATTGGAAAGAAACTGGAAGCAGCTCCAACATCCCCATGACGCTTCTTCCCTTGCAAGCACGGCAGAATAACCTTTAATGAGTAGTTTAGTGAATTCCACCCCTGCTGATTTGGAACAATTGCCCAGTGAAAACATCAGCACAATGCAGCACTCCTAATTAATGGACAAGCAGCAGGGCCGCTGTAGCCCATTTAAGTGGTAACTCTGTTTACAAGAGAGAACCAGTGTTTTCTCACCAGCAGGAATTCCCAGCTGTAGATAGTTCGTGTTTGGTTTCTTCCCCTGCTGTCAATTTGTTTTCTAAATACTACTTTTTAAAACCATTTCAGAGGCTTGTTCAGTACTTGATTTAGAAGACTGTGCTGGGGGGAAAATAGACTACTTCTGAATTGTGTATTCCAGATGCATAAATTTTAGCAAAACAATAACAATTAACAAACTAGAATCTCCTGAAAAAAAACACATGCAAACATTCATATACTCCTGTCTGTGGCCTCAATTCAGAATCAGCATCTCACTTTTCACAGGGAAGTGTAAGGAACTAACACATTAAAGTATCCAACTCATTATCCAAAAGGTTTGAATAAATTATGAATATAAGTTTGTTCATTTATTCAATCCTTCATTGTATTTGCTCCTCACAACAGGCCTTCAAGAAGGCTGGTCTTAAGAGAAAAGTAAAACAGCATAAATGGAACAAGACCCAATGACAATGGAAATAATTAAAAGTTCAAGGCCAGCTATTGCATAATATATGCAAGTGGCAAATTAATGCTATAAAAACACAGCAATGAACCATGGAAATCTAGCACTACCAAATCTAAAACATGAATATATATTTGAGCATATATCTTTTATATAATTTATGAGGTGTCCACCTCAGAAAAGAAAGTATTTCCTGTCTTTTGTTTAATAGTGGACCCATGGCTTGCATTCTCCAGGCAAAAAGACCTCTTGATTATCAGTGCATGCAAGCACAGTGATGTTATCAATATTCTACAAGGCAATTCTAAAACTGAGGGAAGTCCAACCAACCAACCCCCCTCAATTTTGAAGGTGGATTTTGGATCAGCACCAAATTGGACATAGTCTGCTCTTGTGCTATGCCAAATTTAGAGAAGTTTGGGGAAAGGATTTTCAAGTTATGAATTTTTCTTTTAATTTTGGAAAGTAAAATTTTCCCTCCACCGTGTACAGAAACTAATGGCCTTAAAAATGTTTCCCTTCATGACTGAGGCAAAGGAGCCAGGAGCAGCAACGGTATTTATTGCCTTCACACTCCAGTTTGGGCCTGCCAGTTCTCGAAAGACAGAAAGACAAACCTGTTGAATATGACTCCAAGACATGGTTAGCTTTTTCTTGGTTTTTTTATAACTACTCCATCAGAAAATTCACACCCTGAAACTCTTCTCTGATACTGTTTCAGCCACACCCACACCCACAAGTAACTGCAGTGTGTTGCCTGGGGCAAGAATCAGAAACCAACAGCTGCATCCAGTGTTCCCACAGCATGCTGAATTCTCAGAACTAGAAGACATAGCATTTTTCTAAATACATCCTCAGTCTTCAGGGATCTGGGGGCTACAGACACTCATCCCTTCACCTTGAAGGCCGCATCCACTCCCGTGACCTCGCACCACCACAAATATTTTCTTACAGTTCTGTTTAAGCTGGAAAACCTACTTCGCAACTTCTTTGGTTCAAGATCATTTCAAAGAGCATGATATGAGATTGCTCCCATGAACATGGAGAAATTGTTCCCTTTCATCTAGAGGGCATTTAAAACAGTATTTTTCAGTCTGTGGTAGAGTGGGAAGGGCACATGGAGACCACGTGATAGCAAAGAGAATTCCTTAGCAGTGAAGTGGTGCTGCTTACTGGGACTGAGACTATTCAACTAGAAAGATTACAAAAAGTGCTGAATTCAGATTCAGATTGTGGATGGGGAACTTTTCCTGGTTTTAGCAACTGTTCTTTTTGGACCCAGCATTAGCCATGGGAACCTAGGTGGCATATGTGGTCTGCTCTGCCCACTTCCATCTGCATCGGATTACTCAACTGCATCCCTATCTGGACACTGGGGCCTCACTATGCTGGTTCATGCATTGCTAGTCTCAAGATTAGATTACTGCAATGCTCTCAGCATGGGACTAAACTTGAAGCTGGTGCAGAGTCTAAAATTGGTCCAGAACATGGCAGCCAGACATTTGACATAGTTTAGTAAACACCGACACATACCATATTTTCTATCTATAAGATGCTGCCATTTATTAGATGCCCCCACTTTTTAGATCCCCACAATAAATAAAATTAATAGAACCTCTTTGAGTTCACCTCCATTCCTACTCCACTTTTTCCTTTCATTTCCCTTTTCTGAACACACCTCTGTGCTTTGCTGGGGTGGAGGAGAACCCAAACTGACCTCAATACCTGAGAGAGTGCCTGCTTCTAATGAGAAGTGCCTGTACCATCTGCTCCTCACAGGTCTGAGGGATTTAACTCTGAGAGAGCCCATAAAGGGGGGGACTAGGAACCAGGCCTTCTCAGCACTTGCCCTGTGCCTTTGGAATTCTCTTCCTGATGAAATTCACCTGACCACTTCTTTGGGATCTTGAAAACCTAGTTATTTATGCAGGCTTTTCCTCAGATTGGTACATAGCTGCAACATACCATATTACAATCTTTACCAGTAATGGTGAACCTTTTAGAGACTGAGTGCCCATACTGTGATTCAAAACCCATTTATTTTTTGCAAAGTGCCAATACGACAATTTGACCTGAATATAGTGGTACCCCAGGTTGCAAATGCTTTGGGTGGTACCCTTCAGGAAAGCAAGGATTGAAGAGCAGGCGTGCTACCTTTTGGGAAAGAGAGGATCAAAGAGCCGATATTTTTTTAATTTCCCGCCGCCCCAGCACCTTCATTGTGGCCCCAGAAAATCAAAAAACCTGCTCCTGTGGGGAGTGGTGGCAGCTTGTGGGCTCATTCGTAGCCCCAGTTTACTTTCCAGCCACGCCACTCTGTGTACCCCAAAAGTGGTGTGGCTGCAGAGTAAACTGGAGCTATGAAGGAGCCCACAAACTGCTGCCTTCCCTTTACCTGACTCTCTACTCTGAGCAGAGAGGGAAGTACCGTGGCTGTGAGGTGGCAATGATGCATGTCCACAGAAAGGGCTTTGTGTGCCACCTTTGGCACCTGTGCCATAATTCGCCAACCCTGGTCTATACTTTTGATCCACTGCAATGTGCCTCATAATTTTAAATAGTTTTCATTTGTTTATATGTTGTTTCAATCACTAAATGTTGTGTAATTTTGATTGGTTTAACATCACTGTCCTAATGTAATGTGTTGTAACTTTTTGTAAGCTGCCCAGAGTGGACCCACTGCCAGATGGGCAGTATAAAAATCTAATAAATCAATAAATGCATGGGGGTGATGTGACACTAGTAAAACTACTCCTTATTTCACACACAGTTAAACCCCCATTAGGATCGCTATGAGAGGGATGCAGTGTGAGAGTAAATAACACACACAACCTAAAGGAGAGATCTCAAAAGGTTGTCCATGTTTGTGGGGTTTTGATTAGAGATGGGCACGACTTGAAAAAAAAAATTTCAAGTTGTCGTTAGTCGGGCCGGTTCCGTTTCGGCTCGTTTCCGTTTTTCGCGAAAATTTGCAAAAATTAGTCGGTTCGTTTTTTCGTTTTTCGTTGTCGTTAGTACTGGTTTGGGGAGGGGGTAGCGGGCTCCTGGAGGGAGCTGCAGGAGTCAGCCAGAGCCACAAGTGACGGACTGGCAGACTCTTTGCACCCGCTGTGTCTCACGTACTTGCATGTAGTGCAATGCAAGTAGATCTGGCTTAGGGTTAAGACGGGTTAGCGCAACGGCTAGGGTTAGGCTAGTTATGGGTGAGGTTAGGGTGAGTATTGGGGTGCACCTCTGGGTGCCTCTCTGACCCACTTAGAAGGACAGTGTACTGGCGTATGGGTTAGGCTTAGGGTTCGGGTTTGGGCTACGATTAGTGGGCTGTTTATGCCCGATTGGCACATCCCAGAAGTCTCTGTGGTCAACCTGGCCAAGTGGCCATGCAATTGGTGGAAAATTTGCATGGTCTACTCCCATGGGAGAGCCCATCATTGCGAATGCGCAGTGTAAAAAAAAAAATAAAATAAAATAAAATAAAATAAAATCAACGGAGACTTTTTTTGCAAGAAAAACCCACTGCTACTCCTGTAAAAATTCAAGCATTTAAAATAGCTAATTTCCACATGTTTCTGTGGTGCTTTGGTGGGGTTTTGGGCAACAATTTCAAAAAAAATATTGCGGTCGCCATTTTGGATCCCCCCCACCGCATGGCAAATGGATGCGCCCTCCCAGCCTGGTACAGTCAGCAAAACCTGGCCATGCGATTGGTGGAATGGCTGCAAAACTTTGCATGGTCCACTCCCATGGGCGAGCCCATCATTGCAAATGTGCAGGTGTAATAAAATAAAATAAAATAAAATAAAATAAAATCAACGGAGACTTTTTTTGCAAGAAAAAACCACTGCTGCTCCTGTAAAAATTCAAGCATTTAAAATAGCTAATTTTCACATGTTTCTGTGGTGCTTTGGTGGGGTTTTGGGCAACGATTTAAAAAAAAATATTGCGGTCGCCATTTTGGATCCCCCGCACTGCATGGCAAATGGATGCGCCCTCCCAGCCTGGTACCAGCAGCGCAGCAGTAGCAATAGCCAAGGAGAGGGCGGCGGGGAACCCCCCCCCCCAAATAAAACACCCTTCTGGCCTGGTAGGTGCCCTCAGACAGTTTTCGCCTACTTTTAGGGCCGGGAATCGGTTTTTTTTTTAACTTTTAAAAACTTTTTTTCTGTGCCGCTTGGCATTGCGCGATGCAAGTAACGAGCACAACAAATCAGACCAAATTGTTCGTTCGTCGGTTTGAGCTCGAAGTCTGGGGCAGTGATTCCCGTTACCGTTTCCGTAGAGTAACGGAAACGAGTAACGGAAACGGAAACGGGAATACCGCTAAGTCGTGCCCATCTCTAGTTTTGATGCATCCTCTCATGTACCTCCATGGCTACTTGTCTGTGTTTCATTTCTTGGGTGTGTATCTTGTTTTCTAGTTGACTTGTTGACTTCTGACCCTTGGCTTGACCCCTTACTTCCCATCTGACACCTTCTTCTAGCTGGCTCCTATGGTGGACATTTTTTCAGTTCTAAGTTTTCATGGGATTTTAGAGGGCAAATAGGAATGTGTGTGGCATGTACCTTTTTTAGAAGACATTGTTTTCATGATGGTTATTTGTTCCTGCAAGCACTCCAGTAAAGGAAAGCATTGCCTCTGACAATTTGAAAGGAGGCAATGCTCCACTGCACCCAAATGTCTATAAAATAACACAAAGATGCTAATAAAATGATCAAATAGATCAAATGAAAAGCTAAGGAACAAGAAGCTGAAAGATGCATTAGCATTTTGCATGGCATGAGTGTATTGCAAGGAATACCCCCTCTGCATTTTTTAATCAATGATATGTTCCTGTGTGAGTGACAGCTACAATGTCCTAGCATAGGAGTACAGCATTTGCTAGAACAATGCCAAGACAGAGCTCTCAAGGAAGATCTTAGGGAATGAAGGATAGCAGATCAACCCGTAATCCTTCAGTCAACTACCCTAAAGACTATATGGGAAATCAATTTCCCAAGCCTTTAATTTGTGAGTGATGGTGTCTGGTCAAATAAGAGAGATTAAGCACAGTTTACTCATAATTAGTTCCACTCTCAAGCATTAGAGGCGCCGTGGCCTTTCCACACAGAAAGGAAAACAAATGTATTAATCATCCGTCAGGACTAAAGGAGTCACAACACATCATGACTGGTCCTTTTGCGTGAAGATTAATATTACCGGGGGCAGGCTGCTTCTTCCCCCCTTTTCAAACAAATAAAAAAGTCTTTAATTATCCAGTTTGCCAAGAGAGAAGCACTACAAAGGATGAAAGCACAAATCAGCTACCTGCTTTCAATTCCTTAAAAAGAGAGTGGACCTGGCAGTCCTTGAGTTCTGTAAGTGTGATATTCCTACCTAAAATATTTCTCTCCTGTATTTTATCCCCCACCCAGTCTCTAATGCAACTTATGCATTGGATTAAAGCAATGGTTCTCCCCCCCCCACAACCCCCCCCCAAGTGCAAAGGTTCAATGGGAATATGATGGCCATTTCTTAATCTTCTTTATCCTTCTTCTCCTTCCTTTCCTATGTGTGGTTGGGCATCACATCATCATGGCCATTCTGAGAGGAGATACAGTATACTAGTAATGTGAATCTCAGTGCCTTCTTTTGTCACTGAGAAACTGAAGGAAACGTTTGTTCATCCTTGTAGGGAGATTCCTCTACGTAAGTTTGTCCCATCCCTTGAAATCTCATGGAAACGTCTTGAGGGATTTGTCAGTTCTTTCAGGGTAACTTTTTATTTTCTTGAAGAAATGCCATTCTGAGGAAAATTGTTGTGACCTTATTGCTAAGCCTTTATGAGTTAAAAACAGGACATCATTGGGTTGGATCCATTACATGAGGGGACGTCACCCAATGTGCCTACCCATCTCAAACAGAATCCTTCCTGTGAGATTGCTTGCACTGGCTGATCTTGTGAGATCTTGTGGACCTATGCCAATCCATTGTTACTAGCCATCCAGGAGATTAAGGGATCTGCCCTGTCCAAATTGGGCTGGTTCACTTGTCCTCCAAGTTCTCATTTGGGATTCTATTTCATCAAGCATATTGAAGGTCCGTACCTGGCACTTTTCTGACCTGGTGCCGAGGACCCTCCATCCCAATGCCTAAACTACCACCAGAAAAAAACTGCTGCTGCAACCATGTATTTAAAGCCCTCATTACATCATGGAGCCAGATGTCTGGTCTTGCTGGTGATAAGTGGACTCCATCTGAGAGGAGCAAGGCATCTTTTTTATGTGTGATGCTTTTATGTTTTATCCAGGACCTCCCCAGTCTGACACTAATTGACTGATGGCTTGTGTTGCTTTTCGGAGAGCTATGTCCACCCGCCTGGTGTTGTGTGCTCCCTTGCAAGTCTGTCTCACAAGGAGGTCTGACCACACGATATGGATGTCCAGGTGTGTGTAATGTAGGAGTTGGAGGCCTGCTTTTATGAAAGAGAAAAGTCCACACCTTTCTGCTTCATGAGATCATTTTCACCTAAATGGATTACCGTCACATCAGGTGGGAGTGATGTCACAGTGTTGGAATGAAGCTGCCCCAAATCTTGCCACATTTGCCAACCCAGTGCACCTGAAGTGTGTTGGGCAGGCTGAGATGTTATCCCCAACATGATGGTGAGGCATAGAGTCCAGTCCAGTGGACGATGCTGTGACCTGTAATCCAAAGATGCTTCTGGGAACCTGCAGATAGAACTGCAAGAAGAAGAAATTTATCGTGTTGTGGGAAGGTTACAAATGCATGTTTTATAGGCACATGCCTTACATCTCACTATTACCTGACTCTGCTCCAGGGAGAAGCCAGTAACAGTAGTTTCTGTTGCAGTTCCAATTCTGAAGGAGTGTGAAGCACACTCATCTGTAGGATGACCCACCTTCTGTAAAACCAAATGCATCACACTAACAAATTGGTATCGTGTTAGTGGGGTGCCGTCTCTATGAATAAATAGTCAGCTGTCAATTGTCAGGCATTTTCAGAGGAAACACTGTTTTGCTCTGACTAGGCAAAGGTCATCCCCATGCATAGGATGGAAGACAGTGGTGGTACTGTGGGCTGCTAGTCTGTTTTAGATGGCCATAGATGTAGCTGCAGAGACGGGGCCTGCCATGACACATCATGCAATTTAAGGGCTCTGCCATCAGTGTCTGTATGAGAGTTAGCTACTAATTCTGCTACACAGAAGGCTCCAGAAACACTAGGGCATATGCAGCCTTGTACATGATAGCCTCATCGTGAGACCAACACACAGTGGGGAGATTATGTAGGATGGCAGTGAGGATGTTCAAAATAATAGCTCCCCTGCCATCAGGGTGCTCGGGAGATGCCCTGTCCCAGCCTTTCATTGCCCATTTAAAGAAGGTCATGCAAGGGTCTTGGAAGCCCTTAAATTGGCTGGAAAATGAGATGGCCACAGTATGGATGCAGAATGTTTTTGGTGCTCTTCCTTTAGACCTGAGGAATGAGAGATTTTGGAGAATAATGGGGTCAATGTGGGGGAGCTGGCCTACTTGTGAAAAGAATGTCATAAAAGAATCCATAGCAGATGTATACACCCTAAGGGTGGCAGGTGCTATGGAGTTAAGGACCACTCAGATTGCATCTTGTCTCCAAGCTTCCATGGGTCCTTCAGGAATGTGTCAGGAGTGCTGTTCACCCCCAGTACCATCTGATGGAACCTGTCTTCTTGAAGGCAAGAAAGGGCATTGGCAATGCTGTTATAAATTTGGGAAAGGGTCTGGAGGGCCTGTATTGTGTGTTGGGCTCATGAGACAGATTGGGGATTCTGTTCGTGTCTGTGTACCAACAGTATCCCTGCCTGAGCTGATAGAGGTGGTGTCAGATCTGGTGTTGAGGACCCTCAGACTGTTGATGCTGGGGGACCTCAACATCCATGCCAAGTCTGCTTTGACTGGGTTGGCTCAGGACTTCATGGCCACCATGACAACCGTGGGGCTATCTCAATATGTCAACAGCCCGATACATGAGAAAGGCCATACACTGGACCTGGTTATCTCAACGGGACTGGAGGATGGTGGTTTGGAGGTGGAGGGGCTGGTCTTGACCCCATTGTCATGGTCAGACAACTTTCTGGTCAAGTTTAGGCTATTAGCTTTGTCTACCCTCTGCAAGGGTGGGGAATCTATTAAGATGATCCAAATTCAGAGACTAATGGATCCAGATGGTTTCCTTAAAACTCTGGGGGATTATCCATCTGATACGGTTGGCAAAACTGTTGAAGCTCAGGTCGCCCTATGGAATAGAGAAATGGCCCAGGCAGTTGACATGATTGCACCTAAGCACCCTCTCCCTATTTGCAGAGCTCAGACTAAACCTGGAATACACCTTGGTATATAGTATATACAGGTGTATACAAAGTATACATAGTATACTTGGTATACATGGGTGATGAAGCGGGAGGGGAGATACCTGGAGCGCAGGTGGACAAAATACCGCTGTGAGTCTGAGCCAACATAGCTTAGAGCCCATTATTGAGCCTATTCCGTGGTAATACGGTTGGCAAAAAGGCAATATTTTGCCAAACGTATTGCTTCCTCAGAGTGCTGTACAGAGGAGCTGTTTTGAGTGGTCTGGGATCTTCCTCAACTGGGAGATACAGTGGAGGTCCTGAATCACTCATCAGTGATGGCTGGTTAGTGGAGGGGCTGCCAGGAACCACACCAAGGAAGTAAAGTAGAGGAGGAGGAGGTGGAAAGGCTTTGGGCCTACTGCAACCCTTGGGTTCCTGGCTTGTGAAAGCCTGCTCAGAACCTTCTTTCAGACTAGTGAGTAGGCCCAGGCAAGAGAAGGGGGGAAGAGCCATGAGCCTCTGAAGTGCCCCTTGCAGGCTAACAGAACTAGGTTGCTGCTCCCTGATGCTTTGCAGAATTAGTTCGCTCCAGGAACAATGCTTGCCTCACCTGCCTCCTCCAGCCCCTGACCCATGTCTTTTAAAGCTCAGGGCATTCAACATACAAGGCACATTTCAAATGCATCTTCCCATCCTAATTGTAAAAAAAAAAGGTAACCACTATTGATAGGAAAATGCAAGAAGAAGAATCACCAGTGTCCGTTTATACACATACTCCGAGCGGCATTTCTGCTGGGAGAAAGGGCCTGTCTTCTATTTACTTTATTATTAACAGAGTCATTTGATCAGATACAGGTGACAGGTCATATGTCTTCAAGTGGCTTTGATATATTTAAAACAATTACCCAATTTCCCCCTTTCCATGGCAGCACATGATCCTAGAAGAGGGGTATAGTGGACCTGTAAAGAATTCCACTCCAGCTAGTCTACTGTGTCATTTAATTCTGGAGGTATGCCAAAGTTCAAATCTTGCTAACAGTCTGTGGTAAATGCTTATGTTAAAACCTTGTTCCTGATGTTCTCCTGTCTATATATTAAGCCCAAAGAGAGGGATTTGATATTCCTTTGGTCTAAGCAAAGAGCATATTACTTTATTTAGAACAGGCTCCCCCATTAGTAATACCCTTGGAATCAATGTACAAAGATCGAGTTGCAAAATTCCAATAGTTCTGCATGACACCTAATTATAATGATATAGGGGTACTCGGCAGAAGTGTGCGTATATATTTCCCTCTCTACTCTGAATAGAAAAGAGTGGAGATTCTTATGCATGCTCCAGGAATGCTTAAGATGACTGTTTAGAGAAGCTAGTTATTGCAAGTCTCATTAGATATTGCTTTCTTACTGAAAAGCATAAAATCCCACTTGCCAAGGTTACTGGGTGTGGGGGGAGGCTGGAAATCCCATTAAACTGGCCTCATCAATGATTCACCACCAAATAAATGAAACCAGAGCTTTACCCAGATATTGTGAAGCTTGTAAAATAAGAATGCCCTGCTTCCACTTCATAATAACCCCCCTGCATTCTAGAGATGGGCACGACTAAGGAAAATGACGTTTTCGAGTTGTCGTGTGTCGGAGGCAGCCCGTTTCGGCTCGTTTCTGTTTTTCGCGAAATGTCGCAAAAAATGTCATTTTGTTTTTCGTTTTTTCATTTGTCGTTAGTACTGGTTTTGGGGGGGGTAGCGGGCTCCTGGAGGCACCTCTCTGTGGTGGGTGCCTCCTATCCTCACCTGCCAGCGCTGCTACAAAAGGGCATGCATAGCCATATGCTATGGATATGCATATTGCAGACGCAGCAGACTGGCAGAGGCACCCCTCTTTGG
This sequence comes from Phrynocephalus guinanensis, assembly GCA_037367245.1. Taxonomy (NCBI): domain Eukaryota; kingdom Metazoa; phylum Chordata; class Lepidosauria; order Squamata; family Agamidae; genus Phrynocephalus; species Phrynocephalus guinanensis. Next base: position 133,766,803 of record CM074734.1, read on the forward strand.
GGTGCCTTCACTGCAACAGTCGGTGAGACACAGTCAGGCAGCACTTGCAGGCATGGTTTGCATGGCACACAAATGCTGCTGTAGGAATCAGCCAGAGCCACAAGTGACGGACTGGCAGACTCTTTGCACCCACTCCAAGGGAAATGTACTTGCGTGTAGTGCAATGCAAGTAGATCTGGCTTAGGGTTAAGACGGGTTAGCGCAAGGGCTAGGGTTAGGCTAGTTACGGGTGAGGTTAGGGTGAGTATTGGGGTGCACCTCTGGGTGCCTCTCTGACCCACTTAGAAGGACAGTGTACTGGCGTATGGGTTAGGGTTCGGGTTCGGGTTCGGGTTCGGGCTACGGTTAGGGGGCTGTTTATGCCTGAATGGCACATCCCAGAAGTCTCTGTGGTCAACCTGGCCAAGTGGCCATGCGATTGGTGGAAAATTTGCATGGTCCACTCCCATGGGCGAGCCCATCATTGCGAATGTGCAGTTGTAAAAAAATAAAATAAAATAAAATAAAATAAAATAAAATAAAATAAAATAAAATAAAATAAAATCAACGGAGACTTTTTTTGCAAGAAAAACCCACTGCTGCTACTGTAAAAATTCAAGTATTTAAAATAGCTAATTTTCGCATGTTTCTGTGGTGCTTTGGTGGGGTTTTGGACCACGATTTAAAAAAAATATTGTGGTCGCCATTTTAGATCCCCCCGCACTGCATGGCAAATGGATGCGCCCTACCAGCCTGGTACAGTTTCCAAAACCTGGCCATGCGATTGGTGGAATGGCTCCAAAAATTTGCATGGTCCACTCCCATGGGCGAGCCCATCATTGTGAATGCGCAGGTTTAAAAAAATAAAATAAAATAAAATAAAATCAACAGAGACATATTTTGGCAAGACAAACCCACTGCTGCTACTGTAAAAATTCAAGCATTTAAAATAGCTAATTTTCGCATGTTTCTGTGGTGCTTTGGAGGGTTTTTGGACCACGATTTCAAAAAAAATATTGCGGTCGCCATTTTGGATCCCCCCGCCCGCACACCGCATGGCAAAGGCAGACGAGATGATGCCCCCCGCCTGGTACCAGCAGCGCAGCAGTAGCACTAGCCAAGGAGAGGGGGGCGGGGAACCCCCCCCCCAAATAAAACACCCTTCTGGCCTGGTAGGTGCCCTCAAACAGTTTTCGCCTGCTTTTAGGGCCAGGAATCGGGTTTTTTTTTTAACTTTTAAAAACTTTTTTTCTGTGCCGCTTGGCATCGCGGGATCGCCGCGATGCCAGGAACGACCACGACAAATCAGACCCAATTATTCTTTAGTCGGTTCGAGTTCGAGTTCTGGTGGAGTAATTCCCGTTACCGTTTCCATTGCGTAACGGAAACGAGTAACAGAAACGGAAACGGGAATTCCGCTAAGTCGTGCCCATCTCTACTGCATTCCATGGCAAGGCAGGGCTTCCAAACAAGGCAAGGCGGACTTCAAAGAGAAAGAACAGGATCCAGTCATTGCAAGAGGTGACTGGACGCTTGCTGCTTTGGTGTTCACAAGGAACAAGGGCACACAAAAGAAGCTTTTGAAATGCAGAAAAGAAAGAAAGAAAGAAATGAAGAGAAGCTCACATCTGGAGCTACATTTGCAGTGTCAGGAGTGCTTTGCCTGCTGCCTGGATGAGACCAGCAAAGGCAGCTAACATGGAAGTTATGGCGAAAATATTGACTGCATACACAGAGAGGGGTGAGGCTGGTTACTTATTAGAACATTTTAAGTCTGTTTTTCACCTACCAGTAGTTGGGCATGTTATCCAAAAATCTGAAGTCCATCTGGGTCTTAGAAGAGCGGGTGAGAAGAAAGATACAAAAGGAGGCTTTGGGTGGTAAGGTACTGGGAACGTTCTGATCGCCACTGTTACCGAGCATCCAAGTCTCCCCACTGGGAATGGTACCTAACAAGTTGGCAGGATAATTTAGGCTGATCCATCACCTGTCTTACCCAGCAGGGGATTCTGTGAATGACAGGATTCCCTGGCAATTCTGTAGCGTACATTGCACCTCCTTTGACATGACAATATACATGATGCACAGTTGTGGGATAGGAGCGGAGGTGGCTAAATGTGACATTAAGTGCACATTTCACCATTTTCCAGTCTATCTGGAAGATTTTTCACTAGGGATGGGCACAAAATGGAAAAATGATGTTTTGTTTTGCTCCGTTTCATACCCCCACATTTCATTTTGGTTAATTTCATAATTTTTTTGAAAAAATTGTATGAAATGAAACAGTCACAATATGATTCATTACTCTACTCACCTCCTTTCTGGGGTTCGACAGAGGCGGCAGCGGCTCCGGCGGCAGTGAGCTGAGGCCGGCTTGCGGGGCCCACTCTCAAGCTGGCTGGAGGGCTCTGGCGGCAGTGGTTCCAGCAGCTGCAGCAGCTATGGTGGTGGGCCTAGGCTGGCCTTCCGGGCCCACTTTCTAGCTGGCTGGCAGTCTCCAGCAGTGGCGGCGGCTCTGGTGGCGGTGGCAGGGAGCCCAGGCTGGCTGGTGGGCTCCGGTGGTTGCTCCAGCGGCAGAGGAAGTGGGCCTAGGCCAGTCTGCCGGGCCTGCTCACCAGCTGGCTGGCAGGCTCTGGCAGCAGTGGCTCTGGCAGCGGCAGCAGCTCCAGTAGCGGGCCTAGATCAGCCTGTCCGGACCACTTGCCTGCCAGGACTGCTTGCTAAGCCACCATACCAGGCCCACTCACCAGCTAGCTGGCGGACTCCAGCAGTGGCGTCTCAGTCGGTGACTTTGGTGGCTCCAGTGGCAGTGGCAGAAGAGGCGGAGGAGGTACACAACCAAGCAGGTAGGGGAGCCATTTTACAGACAAACAAAATGGTTTGTTTTAATGGAAAAAACACTGTTTTGTTTCATCTGTAACAAAAGGCTGCTTCTTCGGTTTGGTTGGGTTCGTTTTGTTTCATTATGTAACAAACCGATAAATCAGCATTTCGTTTTTCATTTTGTGCTCATCCCTATATTCCACTACTTGGCTTTGCTTGTGAGTGCTTGTTTTACATGAATAGGACTCTGCCTGTGTGATGTTCCTTCCACCAGGAAGGGCGGCAATTGGAAACCATCTTACTCTCCATTAGAGATGGGCACGACTTGAAAATTTTTTTTTTCGAGTTGTCGTTAGTCAGGCCGGTTCCGTTTCGGCTCGTTTCCGTTTTTTGTGAAAATTCGCAAAAATTAGTCGGTTCGTTTTTTCATTTTTTCGTTGTCG